>PVHP010003448.1:0-78296 GCA_004024765.1 Zapus hudsonius
CTAAATATAAATTGAGGATTCCTAAACTACAAAGACTACTTCCATGTTGTATAATTTAATCAAAAACTATATAAAGAAAAAGTTTCATATTTATATCTATTTATCACACAATATACATAATATTTTCTTTTTCAGGTGATTTAGCGAATTCGAAGAATAGTGCAGTTTCTTAAGAATCTGCTCCTATCTTTGAATATACTATTTGTCTGTGTAATATATAAGCTACAATGCTCACAAAATGTGAATGGTTATTCCATGAAAGACATACATTTTAAAGCTTCTGCCAAAAGTAGTAGTGAGTTCACGTATGTATATTACTCTTGTGTTATGGGTTTGGGAGGGCCATAGTCCATTTTGGGCTGTGGATGGACTACAACTTCCCAACCCAGTCACTCTTGAGGTTCTGTCTTATGATTAGCATATAATTGATAAACAGACACAAAAGTTGAATAGTCAATAAGTTCTTGGTCTTGGTTTTCATAATACTACTTAATTCACTCATGCTCCTGTAATCCTTATTAAATTAATAGAATGCACACTTTGCACTCCTATAAATGTCGCTGAGTTTGCAAATATTCAGAGGTTTCAATAAAATAACCATACTGGGGGAATACAGTATGAGGAGAGATTGAGGGATTTTCCATATTCTTCTATAGACACATACATAGATGAATAAAAGAGGCAATTTGAAAATAAATATTAGAGTTAGTTATTATTTTTTAGATAATACTGTGTGTATAAGATGGGAGGGAGGGTGTTACATAAATAGCATTTTTGTAACTTGCTTTAAAAAATTAACATTCATATTTGGAAATGGGAATGAATACAAAAATCTAGAAATAAAATACTTTTCAGTAATTACTTTTGCACAGTTAATAATCTAAAATAATGTCTTCCTATAATTGTCATTATACATTTTATCATTATACTTTTGTAATTTATTTTTTTGCCTTCCAGAATATTTTACTAGTATTTAGATTATTGTTATAAAGTGTTATTCTTTTATTTTTCTTTTTAATATTTTTATATGTGTGCTTGTGATTTTAATACAAAAACAGGCCATTTTTCCAGTAACATCATAAAACTATAGAAAATAATCAGATTTTATTAGCACATTCAGTCAACAAATAACATTACACTCACATCTTTTTTCATGAGTTCATGCATATTGTTGACAAAATGACTGAAATCCCAATAACTAAACAAAATCTGGACAGGAATCCAGCAGCAGAAATTGGTGTGGTCCTTCAACTCACACCAACCCTTGCTAACAATAGGAGTGATGGAGATGAGGACTTGTCTATTGATGAAATCTCAACATCACTATGAGTTCTGTTCGCACTCATATTTATCCAGTTGATTAAGACAATTTGCATAATTTAGAGGTAATTTCTTTCTGAAAGTCATGATAAACTGCTCTGATTGCAGTAACCAAACTCTTTCAACATGCAAGTTTTTCAAAGGAAGCCAGGAAATGAGCACACACAAAGGAAGGTGACAATATTTCTAAAGTCTCAGAGTTTTTAAAATATATATTTATTCTTTATCTCCTTACATCTTTCCATGTGTGTGTGTTTAAAAGCTCATGTAACAAAGGTAAGACTTAATAACTTACCCAATATTTTATTCTATGATGTTTCTTAGTATGATAGCACAATTTTAAGGAAACCCTCAATGATATCTACCTCCTGGTATTCATGACTTAGTGTTATCCTCTTCTCTAAAAAGTGAGTCAGATTTTGGGTTACCTACTAATGTAAACATCAGAGTTATAATTCTTACATACTCCATAATCTGTTAGTAATTATGCCAATAGGAAATCAATAACATGTTGATAAATAGATATTTAAGTTACTGTGGAAGTTATAAAGCAAAGATACCTACTTAGGGAAAGATTTCAACATGACTCTCTGAAATACCAATAATTTGAATATCAGGAATAAAATAACAGTAGATAAAAAAAAGAGAAAAACATTTCTACTAGGTTCTTCTATAGAGGAGTCACTGTAAATATAAGATTTAAAGAAGGATTGGAATTTATGCAGTATCCATACGAAAGACCAAAATATCTGCATTGGGCTTTTCTAGGGAAGTGGCCAAAGGGAATGAAGAGGAAGAGGAGGGAATTCATGGTGAACAAATGTTTGGCTGTTTTGTAAATAAGATCCCTCCAGAGATGGTCTCTGAAAAACAGGTTGTTGTGTTGAGATAAGGCTGTGCTCTGCTCAACATTGGAAAAAATAAACAAAACAAACAAACAAACATTTCTCAGACTGTTTCTTCCCTTGAGGGACTGCATTTGAAGGTGGAAGATAATTTTGCCCTTGAGTAGAAAGGTGAACAGCACTGTCAGTCAAACACCAGCCAGGGGACACAAACTCAGCAACATTTATGGGAGGGTAAAGTGTGCCATTCTATTAATTTAATAAGGATTACAGGAGCACGAGTGAATTAAGTAGTAGTATGAAAACCCAGACCAAAAACTCATTGAGGAAAAAGTGCAACTCCTTCATCAGGACCCCAAAAAGAAATGGGAGGTCCTGAAGTGGTCATGACCTCCGACTGGCCTGCCAGTCATCTGACCCCTTGGTATATGGGTATCCAGGACCTCCTGACTGTTCCAGGGACTTCGGTTTGTCTCTGTCCCACTGTTGATGCTGTCTACTCCATTGCTCTCTGCCAACCACCTGTTTGTCCTCATCTTGAATGGCAGTCCCTCTGCTTGTCACGTCCTCTCTGCGTCTGGTCTTACTCTTCGTTTTTCTTGCCCTGAGCTCAGCTCTGACCTGAAGTCTGATTCTACCACCACCACCATCAACTTCTCCAGCTTCTCCTACAGAAGGTCACCTTATCAAGCAAAGACTCTTTCCTTCTAGCATTTTCTCACCTAAGGCCTCTTAGACCACCTTGAGCCACTTTACTACTTTTATTGTTTAGTTTTGTTTTTCCAGCATCCTTCTTTAAACTACATTTATGCTTATATAGATACTATCTATAACTATTGATTATCTGTCATCTATCTATCGTCTATCTATCTATCTATCTATCTATCTATCTATCTATCTATCTATCTATCTATCATCTATCTATCATCTATCTATCTATCTATCTATCTATCTATCTATCTATCTATCTATTTATCTATCTAATCTATAGTCTATATATCATGGTGTGCAATGTGTGATTCAGAGGTAACATTAGTAACTAAGAATTTTTTGGCCTTGGCCTGGTAGTGCTGTCTAGGGTGCCATTAAAACCATGCTACATTGTGAATTTATTGTTATTCAAAACCTTCTGACATTTTGGAAAGATATAAGGATGCCTGTCTAAATATTTCTGATGTAGAATACCCATGACATTTACCCTGGAAAGCCACTCTGGGCAAGGTGACCTAACTCTACTCTTTCCTGACCTACTGTCTTTCCTAGGTCTACCTATAGGCAAATGAGCAGAACTCTAAGAAGTACTTGCATGTTAATGTTCACTGTTAGGAAGACCAGCTCCTTGAACTGGAGATTTTGTTTATCTGTACCCAAACACTAATTAAAATTATCCTAAGAAATCAATCAATTCTTTCCAATTTTTAAAGATTTCCATTTTGTGAGATAATAAAATTTTGAAGACAGTATAAAACCACCCAGAACAGCACATTAATTAGCTAATATATGTCAAGTACTAATTCATTCATGATTCCATCATTAATCAAAAAGGAATTATTTCATGGAAAAATACTTTTTACTGAATACTAAAAAAATAATTCTAGCTGGACATGGTGGTGCAAGCCTTTAATCCAGCACTCAGGAGGCAGAGGTAGGAGAATTGTCGTAAACTTGAGGCCAGCCTGAGACTACATAGTGAATTCCAGATCAGCCTGGGCAACACAACGCCTTACCTCAAGAAAACGTATTTTTTCTTGTAATTAAAAATATCTTCAAATTTTCACTGTCTTCATTTTGATCAAAATAGCATAGATCTGATTCACAGTTAACAGATGTAATTTCTTATTAAATAGCAAAAGTTTATTTTGACCTTAAACTTTTGTAATTAAATGTTATTTGGAGAATTCTTAGAAGTCTACTACTTAAATCCTTCTTATAAATAAGAGTGCTTTATACACACTAACAAATCATATTTTTGAATACAAATGAGTACTTGCAGTCCTATGATGTCACTTGAATTGTCTACACCAAAGTAGAACATTAATCTATTCCCGTCATTTCAAAGGACCTTTCACTATTTCCTTTAAAAAATTACATTTTTTGAGTACTAGTAGGGAATAATGGTGTTTGGGAGAAAATTTAATTTGAATTTGGTGTTGGAAAAAGAGGTAATTTAAGTCTGTTCCTAATCCAATATTAAAAAATAACTAAAAAGAAATAACTATGTGAGATATTTGGCTGAAAAGAGAGTTAGTAACCAAGACAAACGTAAGTCAACACAGGAGTCCTAAGAGCAAGGTGAATAATTTATGAATGATCAAATAGGTTCAGAAACATCTGCCCTACCTTATAGGGCAGAGGAAAACCAAATGCCTTAAGCAATTTAGATTAGTAGGAATGTTTAAATTTTCTTTGGTTCCTCTTTTTCTTTCTTGAGAAAAGGAGAGTGAAAAGATCTCACTTTGTAGAGCAGGGTGTTTTAGAAGTCAAGATGTATTCCCTGCTGGTCTAGAATGTGAGCTGCTTTTACCTTAAACTCCTGAGCATTACGATTCCAGGTTTGAGCCACTATGCAGCACTAGAAAGTATTTTGATTTGTTTGTTTATTTTCAAAGTAAAGTTTCACTTCAGCCCAGGCAGACCTGGAACTCACCATGTAGCCCCAGGAGGGTCTTGAACTCGTAGCAGTCCTCCTACCTTTGCCTCCAGGTGCTGGGATTAAAGTCAGGTGCCACCACACATGGCAAAAGTAACTTTTCTTTTTTAAAACAATTAAAGGGCCCAAAGTAATACACTTATACTATGCATGCTATGCCAGAAACAGAAAGGCAATTTTTTTTCTTTCAATAATGTCAAAGTTTATTGAATAACATTAAATCCACAACCTCCATCAAGATTTTTGGGTTTAATTCAATAATAACTATGAAATTTATTTGAAAATTATGGTTCTTAGCTATTGCAGATTCCATAATTCCAATTCTCATTACTAATATTAACTCTCAGACCACAAATATATATTATGCATATCTATAATGTGCTATTGAAAGTATAATCTAAATATTCACTCCTATAACTAATTATCCAAAATTATTACCAATTAACTGTCACCCCAGCATGTGGGAGATAGAGGGATCACAGTTTGTAGGCCATTATGGGCTTCATTAGTGAGGCCCTACCAAAGAAAAAAATAGTATGCTCACACAAGTACAGAAAGACAAACACCACATGATCTCCCTCATCTGTGGCTCCTAACATGAAGTAGCTTGAGTTGCAGGCATACTTGATAGGCTACTCCAGGTACAGATTATAGGACTGGAAGGTCTGAGAGGGTAGGGAGGGCAAGGGGAGATACACACAAAACTAAATCCAAAATTAATTGGTACCATAGAAATATTACTCCTGGATAGCAGACAAAAAGATTTACCCCTGCAAAAGAGTGGGATGGGGGATCATCTGGTAGGTAGGGCCCTGGAGAGGGTTGGATGAAAACTAGTCCTAAAACAGTGGCCTCTGGCTTGTCATGGCCAGGGCCAGAAATTGGTTACTACCCACATTGAGCTGTTGGCTGTTGATCAGAGAGACTATGAGGCTCCTGTAATAAGTAAGGCTCCTGTCAAAGCACTTGATTACCCACCAGAGATAAAGGGTAAGAACCTATTTCTGAAGACACTACATGTTTCAGACATAAAACATAGACAGATCCAGCTGGAATCTGAAAGGAAGCCATTTCCTAGAAGGTTAGTCTGTATGATGCTGGAAAGCACTACATGAGCTGCTGGGGGAATATGGCCAACAACACTGTGAACAACCCCCAATGAGCAAGCCATAGGAACCCAGGTTCACACCCTAGCTGTGCCTGGAAGGTGGCAGTTCCTCTGCCCCCACCATCTGATACGTGTCCAGGCTCACGTCTACATGCAAAGCAGGTATTCACAGGTTGCTGATTACCACCAATCTTAGTCGCCCATTTCTCCCCCCTCCCTCCTGCTAAACCTCTACTTAACCAAAGAGGCAATATAGGATTGTTTTCTATGTCTTTGCCCCAGGGTCTCTGCCCGTTATTCTCTCTGAAGAGATAAGCTGAACACACAGGAAGCCATGATTCCAAGAGCTGTAACAGTTCCGTGGGTCCTTGGTCTCACAGACACACCTCCATGGCTGTCTGAATTCCCCAGAGCCACTGCAGCTGCCACTGCCACCATCACAGCCACTTGGCCTGCTCCCTCCCTGCCCACCAGAGCAGCAGCTGCTGCAGAATGCCACAGCCGCTTACAGAGCTGTAACCCAGGGCATACCTCCCCCGGCACCTCCTGAGGGTGCCAGCCAGCCAATGCCAGCCAGCTGGTGGACAAGCTCCTGGCACCCCAGCAGCAACTTTAGGATCAGCCTATTCTTCTTTTATTAAAAACAGCACATAGCTAAGGACTTTTTGACTAGCATTCTGGTTGCCCAGGAAATAAGGCAAACAATATCAACAAACAAGGCATCATGACATGAAATCTTCTGTACAATGAAGTACACTCTGTTTTGAGTGAAGAGGTAGCATACAGACTGGGGAAACATTTCCCTGGCCAAATATGTTACTACTGAAAATATTCAGAGTTCACAAAAGCTAAATAAGACAACAAAATACCTAATCAATAAAGAGACTCATGGGATGAACAGGAATGTCTACAAAAATGAAATAAAAACGGTCAACCAACATGAAGAACATGTTACTAGCCATCAGGAAAATGCAGATCTAACTTCCACTGAGATTCCACCTCATGCCTGTAAGAGTGGTAGTCATTAAGGAAGCAGACAGTAGCAGTATTGAGCTTTCTCAAACAACTATAAATAGTCTTCCATTTGATCCTACTATACCATGCTTGGGTTTTTATCCAAGGACTCCAAGTCAGCATATCACAGAAATATTTGCACATCAGTGTCTTTTATAGAACTATTCACAATAGTCAAAGTATTGAACTAACCTAGGTGTTCAACAAAACCATAGTATACATATACAAGGATTTTTTTCAATTATAAATAAAATATTGTTTCTTGGGAAAATAGATGTAGCCTACAGATAATCGTATTAATGGAATAAGCAATCTTTGGAAGACTATTCCTTTGTGTTTTATCTCAATTGTGGTTTCTAGATTTTATATATAGATACATAATTCATATATTTATACACACATATATGTATATAAGACATGAAGTAAAATTATCTAGGTGAATAAATAGGACTAATGGAAAGGGGGAATGATGTAAAAAAGAGCAATAGAATATAAGGGGGATATGCTCAGTTACAATATCTGCAGGCATATAATAAAAAATTAAAAAGTAAAATTAAGTTTTTTTATTATAAATTGAGTAGTTGGTTGCAAAGGAATTGATATGATCTATGAATGATATGATTCCATGAATGAAATTTTGAATGAGATTGAGTCTATTAATTTTCTGTGGAATGTAGTTAAGATCTAAAACATAATTAAATTACATTTGTATCTACATTATTCCTTCCCTGTAGTGTTTGCTTCTATTTGATGTTGTGATACAGTCTAGACTGCATTTCCAGCTATGTTTTATTACGCCATTCAAACTTGCTGAGACATTGTTTATATATATTCATTCTTAATGTCCAATGTTTCGTGAGAAATGCATAAACACACATAAATACTACAGATGAAAAATAGTGCATTTTCATCACCTTATAGTTTTCTCATGTCTTCTTGAAGTAAATTTCTGCTACCCTTGGCCAAGTGATCATTGCCATCATCTATATCCCCATACTCTGAGATGGAATCATACTCTAGGGATGACAGATAGCGTTTGAATTTCTCTAAATATTTTCTATGACCATTTCTCATTTTTATGTTTACTCCATATATCACATTATATTGTCTTTGATGATCATTGTTATCTGATCACATCTTTGCATTTTGTAATTTTTCAATTCTCAGTTCTTTACCCTACATTTTCATATTATTGATGCCTATAGGCCTATATCAAATATCTTTCAGAAATATTATGCTCCTCATCTTTCAGGTTCACATTTCTGTTGCTTTGTTTCATTTTTTAACTTACTTTTCACCTAAACCTAATGTCATTTAAAAATGATACATTTGTACATTATAATTGTTAATAGACTACATGTTTGCCTTTAACATTTTATATAGACTATAGTGAAACATTGTGGAAATCTCCTATATTTAACTAAGTGGTGATGATTTCCCTTAAACCCACCAAATTTCTGTTTTGCCAAGTCTTATGTGGAGTGTCTCTGACAAACTAAAATGATAATATGTGTGACCACAAATATGTTTAGTAATATTCTTTCCTTTGTTCCAATACATGCCAATTAAATTTCAAAAGCTATACCTGTTGAATACCTGGGTAACTACCATATGTAATTTTATTTATCATACATAATTTTTCTACGTCTCCATTTTCTGAATGCCTCAAAGATAGGACATAAAATCATGAATTAAATAATACCATTTATGACTTATTAAGAGAAAGCAAACCACTGGAGGTTAATGATTATATTCTATTTCTGCAGAAAATGGGATAATTAAGTGATGTCTTTTAGTTTTCACTAATTCAGTCTATGGAGAGTATTACTTTTTTATTTTTTCAAAATCTCATGTATTTTTTTCTAGGAAATAACAATCTGATGTTCATTTGTTTTCTGTGTATTCTTAAAATTTTCACGTTGTATGGACAAATCTTGAATTGGTGCCACCATTTCCCTTCTCCATACCCCCATTCCAATGAGGTCCTTCCTCAGGGATAGCTGGTCTTCACAGTGGGGTTTTGGGTTATGATATGTAATAGCAACAGTCCGTCAATGTGCCTGACTTTATAGTGAACTATGTTTCTTGGAGGCATCAAATAAATGGATTCCTTTTTTTAACCTTGATAGTCTGTGTCTTTGGATAGGGGATTGTGACCATTAATACTGAGGGTCATTATTGAAAGTTTTGTATTAATTCCTGTCATTGTGTTGATCATGTTGTCCTACCCCTCATTTGCTTAACTATTATTCAAGTGTAGTTTATTTATCCTTTCTGTAATTGCGTGAATGAGTTTATCTTTTTCTTCAGTTCAAATCTTTCCTTCTCATAACCTCTTTTAGAGCTGGCTTAATGGTCATGAATTCTTTTAGCCTACTTTTTTTCCCCCTACATGGTGAGATTTTCTTTTTTTTTTTCTTCAATTATGACATCATTTTGTTGAGCATAGAATTCTGGCTTGACAGATTATCATTCAGAACCTGAAATGCATTTCTTCAAGTTCTTTTGATATTAAAATTTCTGTTGAAAAATTACTTGTCATCCTGATATGCTTTTTTCTTGACACTTTCAATATACTTTTTGTATACTTAATGTTTTACATTTACTAAAAGGTGATGAGATTCCTTTCATGTCATTATTGTTAGATGTTCAAAGTGCTTCTTATACATGGGTTGGTATCTTTTTGATAAATTTGTGGAACTTTCTTTTGTGATTTTATTGAAAGTAATTTGTATGCCCACGTTTTGTATATGTGATTTGTCATGCATGTTCCATGTCTATATTTTTATTAATTTATCATGTTTTTTCAATTGAATGCTCTATTATTACTCTACTTTGTCTCTGATCTTTGATATTCTATCCTCCCCATTATCCATGCCAATGATGCTTCCACAGAATCATTTGTTCCACTAAGAATTTTCACTTTTATTAGTTATTTTATTAATATTTATTAATAATTTAGTATTACTTTTGTGTTATCTTTAATTTCTAGTGTGTCAGTTTATTTTTATGTTGTATTTCTATGTCTTAAATGAACTATTTTAATAATATGTATTGAATTCCTTAATTCACTAAGCTCTTTCATTTCTCATGATATTCATCCAAGAGTTTTTATGTGCACTTTGGATTTCTTTGACCATATTTATATTAATGTTTTTAATTATTTGCCTAGAATTTCATCTAACTAATATCGCTAGGGGCCATTAAGTTGGGACCGTTAACTTTTAATATTTTATTTTATTTGGAGAGAGAGAGATAGAAAGAGAGAGAGAGAAAGAAGAGAGAGAGCAGAGGCACACCAGGGCCCTGCCACTGTAACTATCTCTCATGCTGGCTCCACTCTGCATTTAGCTTTACCATACTGGGTGCTGGGGAATCAAACCCAGGCGTTTAGGCTTTGCAAGCAAGTGCTGGAACTGCTAAGCCATCTCTCAATTCCAGGACTGGTAGTTTTTGAAAGTGACATTTTGCCTTGATTTCCTCCTCCCTGCCCCCACTCTACTGAGGACCCTTCTTATTGGAATTGCTGGTGTTTACCATGGACCTGTGGGGTAGGAGTTGTGAGAGCAGCAGTAAATCATTGGTGGGTGGGGGAGGGTACAATGCATCTGATTTTTCACACCCACCCAGTGGCTCTTACATTCTTTCAGCCCCATCTTCTACTAAATTCCCTGATCCTTGGTGGGTGTGTTTTAAGTCTATTTCACTTTATGAGCTTTCAGCAGCTTCTGGATTTGTTCTCTGGTGTGTTTTGAGTATCTTTAGTGTCTGTCTCTCCCATCCAAGCACTAACCAGGCCTGTCCCCACTTAGCTTCTGAGATCAGACGAGATTGGACCCACTCAGGGTGGTATGGCCGTAGACTCATGGGTGTCTCTCTACATCACCATGGCACAGGTTTTCAGGCTCACTGTGGAAGCAGAACTCTTGCTCATCTTGCCAATTCCTCTGTGTTTTAACCTGATCCCTAGCTGATATGCGAGGGGTGATTCATCTCATGCCAGGGGTTTAACTATCTGTTCTTGTCTTGTTGTTTGATTTGATTGTCCTCAGTTCTCACCGCTTTCTGAAAAAGAAAAACACCCTCCTCCCACAAGAGTGAGATCAGCATAGGTTAAATGGGATATGATTTGTTAATTTAGGAAGATTTTGATGAGTGAAGCCTCACTTTTGTCAAAAACTAGTGAAAGGAAGCTTCTCATTGGAGTACATGATCTTTGTCTCCATAGGGTTCTGACTTGGTTCCCAGTTCCAGCTATGGGGACCTAACCACTGAGAGGATTACTAAGCCAATCAGAGAGCCACTAGTTACCCACCTGGACTGTGTGGCAATATTGCACAGGTGTGTACAACTTGTCAAGGTGTGGTTGTGTTCATATAGCAGGGTCCCCTGCTTGCTCACAATATTGTTGGCCATTTTCTCTCACCAGCACATATAAAGCTTTTTTGCACTTCACAGGTTAACCATCTGGGAAGTGGCTTCCTTCCAGATTCAGCACTGGAACTTGTACATCTGGGACTAGGTTATTAGTTATATTTTAAGTTTAATTCATTTAAAAATTCAGTCTAATTGTTTGCAATATTCAAGAGCAACTATTATGTAGTGGGTTTAGTTGTCATTTTACTATTTTTTTTTGTGTGTGTGTGTGTTTAGAGCACCATTCTCAATTCTCAATACTCCTGTGAAAATAGAACCTGGTCTGCTTCATCAGTCATTATGGAAGGGTAGGGCTGAAGAAGATGAGACAAGGAAGCTAGTTTCTTTTAGGCTGTTTTAACTAGGAACTGAAGCCAGAGTGAATCAATGCCACCTTGCCCTGGCATGAATGAAATTCAGAAATGATGCTTACTATGATCACATCTAGAAGAGCTGCAGTGCTCCTTGCTGCTCACAGTCTAGCAAGCTACCTAGAGAAGTGACCTTACCAAGCTTTGCTGGCCCTGGAGCCTGCCCCTCTGAATAATATACAAACCAATCAGGTCTATTCTTTACATGTCTGAATCTGATGAAAAATACTTTCAATTAACTATATATGCTGTTCCAGGCCTTCCCATCTCCCCTCTACCTCTCCTTACTCTGTGTATATATATGGACAGAGTTTCTTGGCCTGGGTGGGTTTTCTGCTTGTAGAGGCAGAAAACAGTTAAAACAGTTTGGGGTAACTTCTCACTTTAAGGATTTGCATGATTTTCCTCTGGTCTCTGAATCTACCACCAGTGTATTTCCCTTATACTCCAGATCTACCATGGAGGTGCTTTCTCTACCTCTTGACCCGTTTCTTGTGTAATTTCTCTAAACTTTGGGTAGCCATGGGTATAACTTTCTTTACTGCACATTTCTCTAAATTTCTTGGTTTCTGCTTTGATATTTCCCCTATGGTATTCTTCCTTAAGCTACCACAATTTGTGCTTTTAACTTTCTTCCGTGGGGAGGCTCAGGATGGATGCTATGTGTGCTCCTTCTAAAACTCCTTATGTAAGAACCTAGCCTCTATCTTTAATGTGTTTATGGCTCTATCTCATCCATTTTTCTTTAATAAATCTCATGGACTATGCTTTGTTGTCCATATGAGCGAGTGTTCTCTACTTTCCATGTGCTCAGGACAATGCTCTAGTCTTCTTCCTAGATCCCACTTTGTCTTAAATAAATCCATCAATTTGTGATTTCTACCAAAACTTAATATTTTATAATTCATTCTTCCTAAATACATCTTTATCAATTATTTGTTATGAAAGGAGCTTACCCAAAACATTGTTGTTCATAAACTTAGAAGACCTCTGGCTGAACCCCAAAATTGTGCATCAGGAATACTATAGAAATACAGTCATTGCCAAACACACACACACACACACAAAAAAAAAAAAAAAAACTAAAGGGGAGGGGGTGATGACACAGTTTTGACAAAAGATAACTGGAAAAAAAGAGAGATAATGAAATATGATCAAATCATGTAGAATTCAGACATAGATCACAGAGGCTGAGACACAGCTCCCACAAATCGGTCCAGTCTATGGCTTGGGGAGTTAAAATTAAAAACAAAAAGTATAAATGGACACTGCAGACAAAACCACAGCAGAAATGGGTTGGCATAATGGATTGGCATTGGATTTTAAATAAAAGGGGAAAAAGTGTCAATGTGAGGGAAAGAGGTGGATGTAGAATATAGCATGTGAATGGTGTCCGGCCTGATCATTGTGTCCAATGTCAAGTCTTTTAGTGGAATTTCCCTGGTTCTCAGGTATATGTCTCTTTTGTGGGAGTTTCATAGTGAAGCAGGGTCTCAGAGGCTGATAAATATATGGACAGTCCCATTCTCACCTCTGGGTTTTCCTTCAGGAGATCAGGTTATTGGTGGTTTAATACTGGGGCAGTTTATTTTCACTAAGAATTATTAATTGCAAAATAAATAAATATATATTAGTTTTAAAGGATAACAATGTGACAGTGTAACCTTGCTGATTATAGTATTAAATAGGAGAAACTTAAATTATTAAATCATTGATGAACCCCAGAGAAGCATCAAACAAATAATAAAGGGAATGGCATACCAGGTAATTAATTATAAAGTTTACTCTCCCATAGTTTAGGAATCTGGGATTTTTGGGACCCAGGTTTTAGTAAAATTGGTTTCTTTGGGAAATTGTGAGGAAGTTACATGTCCCTTCTTATGGATTCCTGTGATTCAAATGACTGCTAGACAATCCTTGTCTTGCAGTACTTCACCATGGAACCTTTTATTTAGGTTGAATTCTTCTCTGGATAGCTTTCTTCTCTCTCTCTCTCTCTCTCTTTTATGAAGGGACTAGTCTGAATTTATCACCCACCCTTTATTCTGGCTGATTTAATGTCATTATCTCAAGGCAGAAACATAACTCAGCTCTACTTGTATAACTAACTCAGCTCTACTTGTATAAGTGAGGACATTTTAAGAAAAGTAAATGCCAGTAAATGCCAGGACTTCTTTCCTGATAAATCAACTGTTGAGAAGAAAGAGACTGCTTCTTTAAATCAAGGTATTGTTCTTGACTAGAAACATGTATTCATTTGATACATTGATCTCCTTCCACAAAAGAGTTATGAGAATTTCTAAGAGACAAAAACCCTATTATAAACCCAATAAAAGATGTTTAGAATATGTGACTGTAATAATAAATGGGGGATCAGGTTTAAGTTCCTGCCCTATACCCCTCTCCCACTCTCCACAGTTAGTAGTTTTACAATTATATCATTCTGATTGTGATATAATCAGAGTCTAAGATCTTAGTGCCATTATGTCAATAATATTGATAACTATAATATGCTAATTAGACACTACTTGAAACCTGAAAGCATAGATTATTATGATTTCATTAGAATTGATACTAATTTCTTCTGTCTCCAGATTAAAAATAATGTAATCTCAGTATATATTTAAGTAAGAATACTAAAAAGCGATTTTTTATATATATACTTCAAAAATGTATGAAAAATGTTTCAAGGCATATCAAAATCATTTATTGAAATTATATATATATATATATATATATATATATATATATATATATATATATATATATATAATGTAATTTCAATTTAGAAGGATGAGGACCAAAGTTTGATTCTCAATACCCAAGGAAAAATGCTAGGCATTGTGGCACACTCTTGTACTCCCAGTACTGTGGAGGTAGATACAGAAGCCTTGGATCTCGTTGACCAGCCAATCTAACCCTACTGATTAAGTTCAGGAAAATGAGAAAACTTCACTCAATAATAATAATAATAATGGCATTCTCACAAGTGAAAACAAAGATTGTCCTCTGGCTTCCACACGCATGCACACATTCTTCCACATATGTGTGCCCATGCATACACAGATGCCATAAAGTAGAAAAAGCAAGTTAGAGAACTTCCCAATGATATACCAGTGTTATGTTGGAGAATGGATACAATATTAGATTCTAGGTAATAATAAAACATATTACTACATCCTTATGTATGAATACCCACATGAGTGATGGCTTTGTCTCAATTACATAGAAAAATATTCACATGTAGGTTGCTGAGAATGAATATTTTCCAAATAGCTCCTCAATTGTTCCTTCATGGGGATACCTCCAGGTGGTATGTCACTAACTAATGTTATGTTATTAAATCAGCTCTTTATTCACTCTGTACACTTGGATGACTTTAGCTGTCAAAGTTTCTGGTAATGAAATGCTGTGTCTTTTGAGTGTCAAAGAGAGCCATGTCAGGAGGAGGTGAATTAGAATTAATAGGTTGAATGGTGACACTTAGTGGCTTTCCTTTACAAGGACATAAATGGAGTGATTCACTGTGGACTAATTACAGTTTACACCAAGTAACCATTACATCCTCGGACTTAAAAGATCAGATTGTACAGACTTTTATTTATTTTATTATTTTCTCTTTGTCTTTATTACCCATAATTACATACATTGTATGAGAAAATCTTATGATGGTAGCCCCATAACACTCCTCCCTGTCCCCAACCCACTGGGGACCCTCCTCATGGGTTTACTGGATCAATCCCTGAGGTAGGGGTTATAAATAGCACAGCAAGTAGCTAGTCACCCCCCTTTGTGTGTTGTTCCTCCCCCTCTTCAGCTCAGTTCCCTGGTCATGGTGGGTGAGTTTTGAGTCTGTTTTATTGTTGAGATCTTAAGTATCTCTGGATCTTTGCCCTGGGTTGTGTTGGGTATGATTGGTCTCCTGTTTGTCTTGTCACTTTCTTGTAGGTTTCATTTGGGCCCTGTGTGAAGGCTAGGTGTGTTTTGTCTCCTGCCAGGATGTCAGCCCTCATCCAATGCTTTGTTAATGGAATTGAGTTGTACC
Source organism: Zapus hudsonius (assembly GCA_004024765.1). Classification (NCBI taxonomy): domain Eukaryota; kingdom Metazoa; phylum Chordata; class Mammalia; order Rodentia; family Dipodidae; genus Zapus; species Zapus hudsonius. Next base: position 15,770 of record PVHP010003448.1, read on the forward strand.
TGGCTCTCTCAATGCCTTCTGAAAAATACCAACAGAATCTCTATTGGAGAGTGAGATCAATATAGGTCAAATTAGAAAAACCTTGCTGCTTGCAAGATTCTAATGGGTATAGATAGCCTCTCTGTCGCTCTCTGGTAGTGGGAATTTCTCCTTGGAGCCAGAGATCTTGATCCCCATAGGATTTTGCCATGGATCCCAGTTCTAGTTAAGGGTTCCTTGTCACTAAGTGGATCTCTTAGCCAAAAAGTAAGCCTTTGATTACCCTCCTCATTTTAGTGCCACTATTGCACAGATGAGCATTTCTTGTCTAGCTGGTTTCTTCCATATAGCCATGCTTTTGCATTCTTGTGACAACTGTCTATATTGTATATCAGTGGTCTCTGCTTTCTCCGAATATCATTGACCAATTTCCCCTGGCAGCTCATGCAACACCTTCTAGTACTATAGATCTGGGAGCTGGTTATCATTGTGGATCTAGCAGGATCTCTTGGTTGTTTGATGACACTCTGTGATTTCTTCAGCAATAGGGTCTTACCTTAGGCCTAGGACAGGTATTCAAGAGCTTTGACAGGAGTCTGTCATGTTTTGGGGACCTCATGGGTCTCTTTTATCAACAGCTCAGTGTGGGAAGGAAGTAATAACTGGGACAGGGAGATGCAGGCCTGAGCAATTATTCTTAAGGTTAGGCTTCTTTTCTATTCATGGCCCCTCATACCAGGTGGTGCCTACAGCTTCCTCAGGAGCTTACTCTATTAAAGCAGCGTTTTATGGTATCAATTCATTATAAGTTTATTTTATTGTATGAGTCCCCCCACCCTCCCGTTCTCCCTCCCCAATTCTTTCCATTCCCTTTTACAGTCTCTCCGTTCACTGATAGATTTTCTTAATGTTCCCATTTAACATTGTTAGGAACCACATATGAGGGAGAATGTGTAGCACTTGGCTTTATGCTCTTGTGTGTGGTCACTAAGAATGATCTGCTCCAAGTTTGTCCATTTTTCTTTAAATTTCATTTTGTCATTTTTCCTTTCGACGCATCAAATTCCATAGTGTATATGTACCACACCTTTGATATCCATTCAACCTAAATGCCCGTCACTGATGATTACTTTTCATTAAAAAAGTTACAATTATTTTCAAAGATACTAATAATAAAATATCTTTTTCATCAAAATCAAGAATGACTTCCACAACATGATAAAGTATATAAACTTCACACCCATTTAAATAATAAAGAAAACTTTTCAAATTCTATAGTTGTGTTTCTTTCCTAAAATACTGATACTTAAACACAGACTCTTGAGCACACTAGACATTCTGATATTAAATTTAATTATACCAAAATAAAACAAATTTCTTAGTTGTTGATGTTGGGACATGGTTTTTCTTTGAGGTGAGTTTGAGGCCTGTTTGGACTACAAAGAAAAACCATGTCTCAACATCAACAACTAGGAACAGAAATTTGTTTTATTCTCATGCAATTAATGGCTTTTACATGGGTATCAGGGAACCGGACCTGGTCTTTAGACATTGTAAGTGAGCACCTTTCACCACTGAGCCATATCTCCAGGCCAATAATGAAAATTTGGAGCACACTAAGAAAAAACACTTTTGGGATCTCGAAGTTTGAAATTATTTCTTGTGCAAAATACTAAAAATAGTAATTAAACAATCTAGTCATGAAACACATTGTGAACAAAGCAATCAGTTATTGAGGAGATATCTCTGCAACACAAAATCCAACACACAGCTCACTCAGAAAGATAAAAATAAACTTTAAAAACTGAATTATAAAAAAATTAGTGAACTTTTGAGAGAAAGGGAGGTAACAACTTTTCATAAAGATAATTATAACTTATTAAGGCCTGCATAATAAATAGATGTTAAAATCATTTATTATAATATTGAATGGTAAGAAGCTACCTCCAGTGGCCAAAATATTACCTAAGCGACTTGCAAATTATAAAGGAAACAATCACATCTTCAGAACAGAGAGATCCTCTCATTTCATCTTACCTTTATTGGTAGCATTCTGCTGTATTTATATGAAGTTCTGTTAAATTGACCCAATCATGTTTTATGTTTATATTTTTATATTTATATTTTTGAGTTATAGTTTGGGAGCTGGAGAATCTACTATCCAGGTGCCTCTTTCCTGATTGGTAGGTGGTTGTCAATTTCCTGTATGAGCACTCCACTTGTATGCCTTCAAGCAGAGAAGGGTGGCTCTCTGATCTGCCTTTCTTTTTAAATCTACCTGCCTGTGGTGGTTTGAATGTTCGTGCTTGCCTACTTAATCCCCAGTTGGTAGCAGTGTTCTGGAAGGTTGTGGAGCCTGTAGGCAGTGGAGTCTTCCTGGAGGAGGTATGTTATCAGGAGCAGGCCTTGAAGTATTGGATCCCAGCCTCTCTTTCTGTGCTCTCTTCATCCTCCCTGCTAAAATGACATTGTGACATTGACTCTTTGCCCCTATTATGTTTTCCTCTCCATGACAGACTGTCACCTCCAGAACTGTGAGCTAAATTAAAGCCTTTTTACTTCTTTAAACTGTCTTTCTTGACATGGTCTCACTTAGCTCAGGGTGTCCTCAACTTCCCTAAGTTGACTTTGACTGTCTTACCCTCTTGCCTCTATTTCCCTAGTGATAGAATTATAGGTAAGCACCACCATGTCTGGCTTTTATGCAATGCAGGTAAAGGTAGCACTCTACCAACACAACTCCCTCTCCAATCTCTCTCTCTCTCTCTCTCTCTCTCTCTCTCTCTCTCTCTCTCTTTCTCTCTCCCCTGAGGCAGCGTCTCACTCTGGCCCAGACTGACCTGGATCCTCTTAGCCTCAGGATGGTCTCAAGCTAACTAAGATCCTCCTACAACTGCCTTCTGAGTGCTGGTATTAAAGGCATGCATCAGCACACAAGACACATTTCTCTTTTTAAGAACAGTAAATTTTCTGGCCCAGGGACTCACCTTTATGGCCTGATTTAAGCTTATTAATTATTTTCATATTAACAAAAGCAGGTTTGTTAGACCATTAGAATTGCAGGTCCCTGTGTGTGGTGTGTACACTTTTAATCCCAACACTCAGCAGGAAGAGGCATTTTGATATGCACTGCGAGGTAATTCTCTGTTTCATAGCAAGTGTAAGAGTTCAAGGCCCGCATGGCTACATGAGAGACTTAAAAAAAAAAAAAGGTTGTTGGTAAAAAGAAACACTGAGGTGTTAACATATAACATTATTATTATTTTTTATTATTGAGACAATCAATCCCTTTCTAGGATTTTGTTTTCCACTACAAAAAGTGTAGTGGATAGAGTGAAGCAGCCATGAATAAAGAGAGGAGGACTTTACTCTGATGGGAAAACCATACCTGCAAAGGAATCATGAAAGCTGTGACTTCTGGGTGGCTGTGAGGTGCTGGCTGATGGCCCAAAGAAGGGAGTTATATATTGAACTCTGAACTGTTGGTGGTGGCAAGACATCAAGGAATCTGCTGCCATTGAGTTTTGTAGTTCTGAATCCTTGCCAGGCCTTGGGATGCCAGCCAAGTTGGATCCTCACGATGCAAGAGCTACAATGGCCAGAACAGAAATGGATCCCACAGGCTGCTGGGACAGTGGGTCATGCCAGACCTGGATCCATGAGCTGCAGGTCCCACTGTGTAGGACCCATAGGCTGCAGATCTTTCTCTGATGTAGGGATAAATTTTGACACCTAGAGGCAGATCTGGGCACTAAGTCTTCTGTCCCAGTACAAGAAGCTACCATAATCAGGAACAAGACTGGAGTCCTCAGCACAAGAAACTCAGAGGGACAGATTTACTGTGCATCTGATGACTCAGATAGAGAGTCTGTGCTTAGGGGTTAATATAGACCCAGAGGTAGGCCCTGCCTAAGTGGCTGGGGGTATTCAAAGGAGATAAAAAACATTATGACCAATCAAGTGGAGAAGACATGATATGTAACCAAATGCAATTGGTTAATAAAATATTTTAACTTTTATCATAGTATTTTGACAAATATAAAATATATCTAAAGTATACATTTAAAAATACTATATCTAAACACTTTTTTCTACTCATTTCTGAAATCATTTTGATTTTTCACTTAATCTGAAAGTGTTACCATTCATTGCGCTGAGCATAGAACACTGGAAATAGCCAAGGTCAAATCCTTAATTGAAAATAATATATGGGTTGTATCAGATAAATTTCTTAGCATGGGCAGCTCCAGGAATGCAAAGAATATCCCAGCTTGGCTTTCAGATGCTGAATCAGTGATGAACGTGTTCTTGCGTTGGTTTATAAGACACTGTTCACTAGACTCACCTGCTGAGAAGTTGGATTTCATGACAGGTGATGAATAAATCCTGAAGATTTTCAGGCAAAAGCTTTAGAGTTTGTTTTACTCCCCACTCTTTTGTTGGAACCATAATAAAGACAGGACTCAGCAGCACAGCAGACACACACTATTCAGGGAATGGCTATCAAGATTTGTTTATTTTCACAGTGAATACTTGAAGGATTTGTAGTTAAGATACATAGCATTCATAGTGTGTTTTAAAATAGTCCTATTATAGCCTTAAATACAGTGCTTGCAATTGAAAATATTTACATATAAGTCTCACCCTTAATTGGATATACTCACACATCTCTCTCCATGAGATAGATGGGGTGGCAATGGAATGACTGATAGTGACGTTCAACAGTCTTAGATGTCACTACTGTAGAATATATTCAGTCTCCTTGAATACTCAGATGTATTGCGGGTTTATCCTGAGATGAAAATGTTGGTTTAAGTGCATTTGTTTCTTGTTTTCATAAGACAGGGCATTGCTATGTTAGCCCAGGCTGGCCTGGAACCTCCTGTGCCAGCCACCTCAGTGCTTTACAGACATGCATCACAATGTCTGGCAAGAATGCATTATTTATAAACACAGACAGATCATGATTCATGCTTTGTATTTGCATATTCATAAAGTGTATTCCACCTACTATATATAGGCTAATGTGTATATGCATACAAGAGAGGGAAGAATGGCATATTTTGCAACTGTTACAATTGTCAAAGGAAGATAAAAAAAGACATTGTCTATAGTTCATTCTAACTATGCATAATGAACATCATAGGACAGCACTATTACTTTATTTTTTTCTTCAGGAAAGCTTTGTTTTGGAGGGTAAAATATGCATGTATTAAAACTTAAACATAAACAGTCATTATTCCCTATTTTCTTGAACACTTGAGGAAAGAAGAAAAGCAGGAGGAAGCCGCAGAGTGAGTGGAGCCCTGTGCGCTGCCGGCCATGGCTCCTCAGCTCCTAGCATCTCAGCCAGACCTTCTGTGTGGACTAACTCCAGCTTACCTCTCTCCCTATTTATTGAAAAGTGCACAGAGAATTCGATATAGCAAATCCTGGCGCTGCCTGCACATGCAAGTTGCTTGCCTATGTCACACCTATAAGTGTGTATACCAAGCTGCTCACTTTCCCTCTCTTTATGGTACACAAACAATCTACTCATTGTAAAGTCTTACACTATGCACATTTTCAAATACTTTTCTAGATGTGGACTTGATAACAGCCCACTCTTAAATGTTGCAGAGATCCTCTTTTTTTATTTTAAGGGGTCAGCGCAATCCTGTGGAATGTGTTTGGGAACTCTCTGGAAAGGTATACATGATTTTTCATTTATATCAAAGCTAAAATACATTTAACTATCAACTGTGAAATTCTGATTTTGTTATCTGGCTTTGTTTGTATACATGGAGTGAGTATAAAAAGGAATAGTTCTATATTTAAGAGTTAGATAAGTGCCTGACCATAAACTAATATACAGTTAATAAAGATATCAAATAATTTCTACTGTACCTTCTGACTAATTCTGAAGAACATCAATTCACAATTTTTATATAACTTGGTACATTAATAAATAATCAATGTGAAATCAATGCCTGGTGATTTAGGTTATATTAATTGTTAAATAATCATTGTTTTATGAGTGAATGTATGACTACATTAAATTTCAATCCACCATGATTAGGTATTTTTAAAATATAATAAGTATTGTTAATTAAAAAAGAAGTGTAAAATACAAAATGAGTATGGTAGTTTTGAATAAATGTCCCCCAATAGAATTTATTATAATTGTGTTTATTAAATTGTTAATTGTCTCCAGGCTTCTGGCTGGAGGAAGTGTCACTTTGGCCTGGCCTCCTGGGGTCATGACACCCTTTCTAAATTGGATACAAAATTCTAGGGATACATATGCAAAACAGTAGCCCCCAAGTCTGTCAGTTCTGCATTTTGTGAATTATGGTGTTACAGTGTGCTTGTTTGAGGTGCTGGTGGTGGGTTTCTCTCTCTGCTTGCTTCTGTGAAAGGGGGCCAGCCTTTTTCCTTAACTTCCCCTGGGTCTGTTACTTCAATAAATACTTTCCTCCCCCAAATTGTGCCTGGTTTGGAGATTCATCCCAGCAGCGTGTGGCTGACTACGACAATGAGTGAAAATGAAGTGTGGAACACATATTATGGCAAGGATCTCTGAATGTGTTCCAATATCTTCTTTTTTACAGATGATGACTTAAAAAATTTGAGAGGAATGAAATTTTCTCACAAAACACTTTACTATCAGAATATAGTTTAATTATGCAAAATATAAGTAAAGTATGTGACAAAAATAAAGCAAGCTATTTATGTTCTTTTTAATAACAGGAAATATTGAAGGAGCCACAAGAAAAAAATATCACATTATTCAAGTGTCAATGAGTATGTGAAGCTGGGCACTCTGGAGACGTAGGAGGAGTAGTGAGTCCGAAAGCCACAATGAGACTACATAGTAAATTCCAGGTCAGCCTGGGCTACAGTGAGAACTTACCTCAAAAAAAAAAAAAAAAGAACATCAATGAGTATGTGAAATACATTGTTTTGAAGAACAGATAATGTGGGATTACTAGATATCAGAGATTAGCATAAGAGATATAAATTTTATAAATATCTAAGGATTCTCTATAATGATATAGTAGATCTATGTGTAGTTGAGAGTTTATAAGAAAAGACATTTTCCCCTTTGAATTTATATTTTGCTATCACCAAATGAGAATTTATTATGAAAAAAATATACAGAATCTTAACTAGGATATAGCAGCAATTGTTTCGAGCAACATATACAAAATTAACACATTTAGACACTTATGAAATTGTTTTCAAAAATAGTTTATATATTTAAATATTGCTAAATGTTTGCCCTTTGAAGAATTTGGCCTATGTAGTTGCTTCAGCTGATACAATATAATTAAGATTCCTCTTTTTAGTGTACTAATGCCTAATGTTTTGAGTTCAATTTTGCCTTTGGTTAAGTAAACTGCATACAATTTAGTTAATCTCACTTTATATTGTGAGACTAATAGTGTGGATCAAATGTCAGAATAAATTGCTGATTTTGTTATTAGAAAATTTGAAAACTTTTGCCATCTGAATGTTTAAGATCATATAAAAACAGTTAATGAGTTTTTACCCAGAAGTCTTCAATAAATGTCTGGGTTCTTAGAACAATATGTCTCATTTTCCTTTAACATATTTCAATATTATTATCTGTGAATATCTTTATAGAACTGTTGTAGGTATTGAATCCATTGACACAAAGAAAAGACCACTAACTCAAATTTTAGGCCAAACAAAGCAAATTGTATTGTGTACACAGGAGCTGGTCAGCAACTGTATCACCCAAAACAGACTTTAAGAGAACAGTGTTGAACATGAGAGAAATGAGAGCTTTATCTCTTAGGACCTGGGGGATTTCCAGCAGGGCATTTTCAAGCAGAATACAGGGGTGATTGGCAGTTTAAGATTATTTGGCATAATATCTTGGAAAGGTATGGGCCAAGTCATTGTCAGGATGGGGAGTAACTTAGATTCTGGGAAGGGTGAGACCATGGCCAGGATAGGGGAATGCCAAGCAAGTTCAGAGTATGGTCCGACAAAACAGAACCTTGTTTTTCAGTAAACTAACTTGACTTTTTTATAAGATGGCTTCTAATCTTATAAAATGGATTCAGACTGGTTTGTCATCCCCTCTTGTCTTATGTGTGTGTACCTTTCAAATCCTTCATAGGGAAAAGTCAGTTTTGTCTGTTGTATAGACCCATAATGTTGGCAGAAAGCAAGTATCTTAGCACATTTTGTCTGGCTAGAGACAAAATTGTTACCCGTTGGAAAATACAATGTCCATTGTAAAAAACATCGGAAGGAGTATTAAGGGACCTACAGTAGCCAAGATAAGAGTAGTATGCCAGGGGGACCAGTATTTGGTTTTAAGATCATTCTTTACCATAGTCAGGCTTTCCCTAATTACATCTGATTGGTTGGCATAGAAGCAGCAGGTTTCTTCCAAGCCACTTATAGTCCTCCTTGTTTTATGAAGAATAAGTTTAGAACTCTTGTACTCTGTAATGCCACTTCTGCCAAGGAGTTTACCTGCTGTTCTAACCTAAAGACTGAGTTTTCTAAAAATCTTAGTGTAGCTTGTATATTTAGGGTCTTCAGCACTTGTCTGGTTGGACTCATGTTAATGTTTTTAAGGCTCCTGATATCCTGTTATTCTTGTACCCACTCACAGTGGAACTAGTATGGGAACATGCTTTATTTTTCCATTTTAGGTGCCTTTAAATTTATGATTAAGGGGTGAATATTGAGTTCTTAGAGTATAGCTCCACTGCAAGTAGTAAGGGGCCAGATGTTATAAGAAGCAGGTAACTTCAATTGTAAGGTGATTAGCACTGAAAGTACCCATGTTTGTATATCAACACCTCATATTTCTTCTTTCTTGGAAATGAAACTTTCCTGCTTTTATAATGCACATTCATTTAAAAATTCACATTTAGTCAGGCATGGTGATGAACACCTTTAATCCCAGCACTCAGGAGGCAGAGGTAGGAGGATCGCCATGAGTTCCAGGCCAGCCTGAGACTACAGTGTGAATTCTAGGTCAGCCTGGACTAGAGCAAGACCCTACCTCGAAAATCCAAAATAATAATAATAATAATAATAAGATTAAAAAAGAAGATAAAAATTTACTTATAGTAATATGTGCAAATTGTTAGAAAGGAAAGTCAGAAGACATCAAAATGTCTAAAAGGTATACAGGAGAAAAGCATAGACGACATGTAAATCATAATCACAAAACTATGTTGCATCTTACCTATCACTGTACTTATTATCAAAAAAATCAGTAGCTGTGGTCATTACAATGTGTTGATTTGAAACCAGTGTACCTTTTAGGTACAATGGTAAACAGAGCAGTAGATGTCAAAAATAATGAATTTACTCTTAAAATATAAAGTAAAACTGCCAGATATCCTAGCAATCCACTCTAAATATTTATGTAAATGATTGAAATTAGGAGCCCAAAGGGAAATTGCACACATTTTTTCCTTGTATCTCTATTCATAACACAGGCATAGGGAAAAGCCTAGTGTCCATCAGCACTGATCAATCCATAAAGAAATGTTATTCATATATACAAAGACACTCTTCAGCCTTAAAAAAGAGGGGATTTCTAGAACATGTAGCAACATGAACAAACATTTTGGTTAATATCTTACTAAGCTAATTACATAAAATATATATTGTAAATAACATACTTACATTAAGCATCTAAAGTAGCAAATTTCATGGAATTAAATAGTGGGAATGGTGTGTGTTAAAAACTAGAGAAAAGAAAAAAAATTTATTAACAGAAGATATAAATCATCAGTTAAGCAAGATGCATACACTATGAGAGTCAGCTGTACAGAATTGCATCTATTATGGCTGGAGAGATGTGTCAGCAGTTAATGGTACTTAATTGCAAAACTTGCTAGCATGAGTTCATTTACCCAGCCACCAACGAAATGTGGATGGGCATGTGTGTGTGTGTGTGTGTGTGTGTGTGTGTGTGTGTGTGTGTGTGTGTGTGTATGTGCATGCGCACGCACGAATGTAATAAATAAAAATAAATAACTTTAATACATCGTTTAACATGTTTAATAAATAAAAAATATTTAATAAACTGTGATAGCTAGAAAGTATGTATTCTAATTTAATAATAAAATAAAACTTTTTAAGAAGTAATACAGCTCACTTTGAAAATAAATTGTAATGTATAAATTGAACCATTTGATAAGACACCATAAATGTAATGTTTTTTTTAATCACAAAACAACATAAAAATTTTCAGAAAAAATTCATTCTAATTGTTATAAATTTTCATGGAAATTGGGACACATTTTAAATACATGGAATTAAACTTTTCACATAGTAATTTCATTAACAGAAATAAGACAGTATATCTATACTAGCAAATAAAACAAAAGTGTTATGGAAAACACTTCAGAATTTTTTTTGTTACACTGAAATTTAATCATTTGCAATGATGATTTGGAATGTAAACAGGATTCAACCATTTTGTATTTAGGGAAGCTAAAAATGATTGAAGACTAAACTGTTTAAAAGATCAATATTTAAATATTTCTTTTTAAAATATCTTTATTATGAATAAGTATATACACTGTATGAGCAAATCTTGTGAGGGTGTCCCCATTTCCCACCTCTCTGACCCCTACCCAGTGGGGTACTCAGTGTGCATACTGGATCTGTCCATAGGTTAGGGGGTTATGAACTGCAACAGAGGTAGACAGTTTTCTTTTTTCTCTTCGCCATTTGTGTATTGTTGTTGAAGGGTGCAATGTCTCTGGATAGTCTCCCACCATGGCTCTTACATTCTTTCTGCCCCCACTTCCACTCAGTTCCCTCAGTTATGGTGGGTGAGTTTTAAGTCTGCTTTATTGTTGAGATCTTAAGTATCTCTGGACCTTTGCTCTTGATTGTGTTGGGTATCATTGGTGTCTGTCTCCATTGACCTTTCATGGGTTATCAGACTTGCTGTGGTGATTGGTCTCCTATTTGTCTCATCACTTTTACTTATCATTGGGGCCTTGTGTGAAGGCTAGGAGTAGTTTTTCACAAAATGTAAGTTATCATTTTATTTCCATTTATAACAGTCCTCAAAACAAAGCTAATAAAGTATCAAAAATTAGTTTTCACTAAGATATAGGTTAGAATACACTGAACTTACTTTTCTTAGAAAACATTTTATTTTTTCACATTTTATAAATCTAAAACTAAGATCACTGCATATTTTATCATGTTTTCATTTCTTATAAGTTTAATTTCTCACAAACATAATTATCCTGAAATAAATTACATATGATTACATAATTCATTAAAGGTTGAATGCTAAATTTTTCTCTTAGATTAGATTCACAGAAAAAATATGTTTAAGGATTCAGAAATATCAAATATTTTTCAAATTAAAGTATCTAATGACTTAAATATTCTCAGATGTATTCATGAAGCACAGAACCAAATTTTTGTTCACATATCCAGTAAGAATGCGATCGTCAGCATATTTTGTTTCTGTTGTTCTTATTGTGCTAAGATGTAACTCTACACTCTATTTTAATTGGACCTATGCTATTAATTTTAGTGAACACTGTATGTACTCTGTTCTACATAAAATTGTGAAATTAAGAAATAAAAACAAACATTAGGCAGGAGTGGTGTTGCATGCCTTTAATCCCGGCACTTGGGAGGCAGAGGTAGTAGGATCACTGTGAGTTAAAGGCCACCCTGAGACTACATAGTGAATTCCACATCAGCCTGGGCTAGAGCAAAAACCTACCATCAAAGAAACAAAACAACTACAATAACAACAACAACAAAAAAAAATTAAACAGGCATTAAAAAACTCAAAAACGTAACAAATGTGTAAAAATATGCAATGTTATATTAAGAAAAATCATCTTGTAATATACTTTTAGAGAACTATACAATTTCAGTTTTTTCATTTTCCTCTTACCTTTCAAGCATTTATGAATAGATTTTGCAAATACAGTGAGATTTCACACCAGTATTAGCCCTAGTATTAAAATATAAAAGGGTGTTCATGTGCATGTTTCATCAAAACTTGCAGTCTCTAGAAAAGAATAATGATAGAATTTGAGAGGACATAGAGAAATGACTGCTCTTGTGTATGGATGGGAGGATTCCTCACACAGCCACTGAAGAATGGTCTGAGAATTCTGTAATTAGAACACAATAAGACGCTGCAGATATCATGTTTACATGCATACTACAGAGAAGTCCTCATGTTCCACAGGAGGAGAGGACCCTGGGAGGAAATTAAGTAGTGCAGAAGAAACACACACAATATATATATATATATTATATTATATACTATATATTAATTATATATTATATAATATATGTTATATATTATATATATTATATATATATTACATATATTATATTATATATATATATATATATATAGTAATAGCCTGTCATTACAAACACACAATATATATGTGTGTAAATTTAAGTAGCACAGAAGAAAAAAGCTCTCTCTCTCTCTTTATATATATATATATATATATATATATATGTAATAGCCTGTCATTACAAACACTTCTCAACAAAGTAATGAGAATGAAGCTGTACAATATACACCAACATTAAGAGTACTAATTAAAACTAGAGATTCAATATTAATTTTTCATTTTATATTTAAAAAGAATATATGTTCATAAATCGATATGTTCAATGTGTAGTGGAAGTATATGTATGAAATTTAGGGTTATCACAGGGTATTTGCAGTAAGTATATTGAAAGAGAAAGATAAAAGAAGTAGAGAAAGAAGGAGAGAGGAGGAGAAAGAGAGAGAGAAAGAGAGCGAGCAAGCAAGCTTTGGTTATTACTGATTCATAATACTGTCCAGCAAAGGTGCAGGACGGTGAAACATTTGTTTGACTTATAACTCTTTGGGGAAGCATTGACTCCAAACGAAAGAAATGGCCCTTTAATGGCCCCACAAACTAACAAAATACAAAACAAATTAAAGCTCAAATTGAATTTTGTGGTGCTTCATGGCAAATAATCTAATATGTAAGGACATATTTTCTGTGTTGTATGAAAGCAACGTATTTCCTATTTCCTAAACAAGAAAGGTTTAAGTGCATGTACAATAAGGCATAAGTGCAATGCGTTAGGAAATAATAGGAAACTAGATTATATAATTGTTACATAAATAAATTCAAAACTCATAAGTAGACTAAGGACAATCACTCATATAATTTAATGATGAGCTAAGTTCCTATGTAGAAGAAGTACTTGAATATTCTTATTACTTTGTAAAATGCAGTACACTTTCTATTATGTTTATTGTTCATTGCATAGAAACTATACTCAAGAAGAAGACAGAAGCATCGTTAATTCTGAGGAAAACAATTATGAATACTCAATATCATATTACTTGGAGAGCAGAGGGTTGATCTGTTTCCTCGATGCTTATATTTTGTTCAGTTGAACACAAGAAAGAGAGAGAGCATGCACTCCGAGCACTTCCTATAAAAGTACTGAGGTTGTTCTACCAAACACTATGATTTTTCATCATAATGCTATGAAGAGAGAGTAAGGACATACATAGTAGACAGACCCCAGGCAAAGCACTGGAGATATAAATCTGAATAAATTGCTACAGCTATGATCAAATAAAAGAGTAGAATCTCATCAAGCCTCATTTTAAAAAGCTTTAAAAAGGAAACAGTATTATCACAAAATCAGGCCCTTGACTGAGAAAGACTTTACAATCCATGAAAAAATATAACAAAGTCCTAAGTAAGGAAGGTATTTACAGGGTACGTGTAACTTTAAGGAATGGATAGAGCGAGGCGGGGAGAGGGAGAAAGAGAAGGAGAGAGAGAGAGAGGGAGAAAGACAGAAGAGAGAGAGAGAAAAGGAACGGAGGGCAGAAGAAACACCATGTACAGGAGTGAAAACTGAATCAGTGTGATCTCTCGAAGAACTCTAGAGACTCCATCCAGTGTCAGAGCTAGACAAGGAGGAGAGCAGGACACTGCCCAGAGAAGCCACCTTGCTGAAGAGAACATGGGACATGGGATACAGGATGTCTTTTCGAAGATGATGGGTGTGTGGCTATTGGAGGGGGAAAATATCAAAGGTCGGGAGACCACTTTACTGCATAGCCAACACACAAGACCATTGGAACTCGCAAAAACACACTAGACCTGGTCATCTAGGCCCGGCGTGTAATTCTAGCTATGTTGGAGGCTGAGGAAGAAGGATCCCAAATTCAAGGTTTCCCTAGGCTACTTAGCAGAAGGTTATCTAAAAATATTAGAAGTGTCAAGTAAGAACCGGCACTGTTACTCAGTGGTAGTAGGACACTTATCTAGTGTGTAGAAGGTACTATGTTCAAAAATATTTTTAAAAAGTAATGAACTTTAATATCATAATTCAAATGACAGACTTCATAACTAAGAAACATATCAAGTGTATAAACATAATTAACAATATAGGTGATATCTATGACAGCTACTTAGGCATTGCATGTATAATTTTAATAACATGACTGATTTGTTTAGGCAGTAGATGATAAATTTAAGATAATGTTGGTTATATTAAATGCGAGTTGAAGATGCCATTTAGTGAACAAGGAAATATTTTATTAAGAACACATTCATGTAGGATACCTCAGTGCCAATAGAGGGAGAGACCGTGTGTGTATGGCCCTCCAGGGCTTCCTACCAACTTCAAACTAACTCCAGATGCACAAGCTCCTTTGTACATCTGGCTTTATGTGTGTGGGAGCTGGGAAATCTAACCTGGGCCATGAGGCTTTACAAGCAAGTGCCTTTAAACACTGAGCCATCTTCTAGCCATAAAAATATATTTAAATTGGTTTACAAAATAGTACCTTTCAAAAAGGCCTTTCCATATGTCAATAGTTTTAATTATACCCTCCCTCTCTTCACTCCCCCACCACCCCACTCCTGCCCTTGCTTAATCGCCCTCTCCCAGTGTCCATATATGAGCATGAATAGGTGGCATTTGTGTTTCTCGCCCTGGATTGCTTCACGCAATATATTTTTTCAGTGGCATTCATTTTCCTGCATTTTTAATTGTTTTATAGTGGAATCTATTATGTATAAGGAACTGGAGAAGTAGAAGAGCAGATAATATATATTTTGCCACTGAAAATATAGTTGGAGAAATATAAGTACCTACTGATCCACCGACAGCAGATAGTATAGACTTCACTCTGCCACCATTTCTGGAGGCTCCTCCAGGGCCACTTGGGGGTATTGAGTCCTCAGAGTAGCTACTCTGCTGTAAGCGCCATCAGTTCCCACTCCCACAAGCAAATGGCAGTCTGGTCTTTACAAGGGTTTCCTTTCCCTGCCTGTGAAGCAGTCTTCATGGCACTTTCATCAAATCTGATATTCAGGTATAAAAACAAATAAGATATTCAACTATGGAATATGTTTCCAAACCAACTCAAGGCTTCTATCATGCAGTACGCCACTGAAAAATAGCTTACCCCATAGAATATAGAATGAATTTGAATGGCACTGCTAACACTAGCTTAGAAAGGTGGCCAGAGAAGCCACGGAAGCCTTCAAAATGTACCTCATTTATGAAGCAAGAGACCTACATGCATGTAATATCCCAATTCTAAGAGAAAGTGGGTGTCAGAATTGAAGCATGGCCATAGGCACATTCACCCCTAATTCTTGTCACGGATGTCCTTTCATTCTCAGTGTTACAGTTCCCGAGACTCCCAGGAAACAGTCTTATTCAGATGGTTTTCACACAGGTTGAACTCTTGATCTCTGTGGTAGTTTGAGAATGTATAACCCAGAGCCTCAGGGATTATTGATTAAGCTTGCAACTTGAGTGGCCAGCAGCCTGCCTCCTCGAGGAGGTATCTCTGGGAGTGGATCTTGTAGTGCAGCCCTCAGGGATGCTCAGAGCCAGTTGGAGCTCTGTTGGAGTTAGCTGGCTGCTTGATTGTGTCTCTCTGTATGGATCTATGGAAGTGAAGCCAGCCTCTTCCACCACTGATGGTATTTACCCTGGATTCTTTAGGCCCCAAATATATACTTTCCTGCCATAAGTAGCTTCTGGTCAGACATTTGTTCAGCAAAATGAGGACAAGTGCAGCTATATCCAAGATCCAACAGGCTAACTTGTGGACAGAAGAAGGGGTATGTTTAAGCAATGAAGAGAAAGGAATCTCTGATGACCCCGATGGTGTACCTTGGCTCTCTTTCAAGATGCTTGCCTTCAGGCTGCTGCTCAGTTATAGTAGAAAGAGGGGACACACAGCACACAGACTACAAAGAGAATAATGGCAATTAACTCTGCCCTGTCAGGAATAAGGATTTGTAGTATCCTGGAATCTCCTTTTATTTCCTTCAAATCTTATGATACTCTATCCTTTTATGGACCCTATATTAGTGATTTATATCTTCTATGTTTTTATTCTTGTTGGTTTGTCTAGATGCAGATTAATTTAATTGATGTCTTTAAATAATGATCCTCTGTCTTCTTCATTTTGTTTATGATTTTCCTAATTTCCATGCAATTAATTACTGCCAACATCCTATTATTTCCATCCTTCTTGCATAGAATTTATTGGGTTTTTTTGTCCCCAGGTTTTGAGATAGGGTATTTGTACCATTCTAAAAGGAACTTTTACTTTGAGATTTTTTTTTTCTTAGATTGTGTCATTTGTTTAGTCATTCGAGAAAATAACAAGATATAATGGAGAAGAGATGAAACTTATTACAGCTAATTTTTTTCTAACACTATCGCTATGGTAATGATTGCCCAGAGCTGAAAATGCAAAAGCTATTATGTACAATAATTTAGATAGATTCTTCCATCCACCCTCAGAACATTTTTAGTTCATAAAATGCTTCATTTGTTTTATATAATTAAAATTTTATTCAATTAGTGATAAATTTGAAGTGAAGTATGAATTTATAAGTACTATTTTTATAACAAAGAGGTGCATTTAAAATGGTAGAAAATTATTTTGTTTAAAAATCTTTTGTAACTATGGAGATCCTAGGCTTAGTTATAGAAAATGCACATGGTCTTATGTATGGCTGGCAATAAGTCACAGGCACTGACAATGAGGCCAAGAAGGCGTGATGACTCACATTTATTATCCCAGAGCTAGGATTGACACTAGTTTGAGGCCAGCCTGGGCTTCAGAATGAGAACCATCTTTAAGAAAAAATATTTGTGAACCCAGAAAAAACAGACAAAAAATTTAATTCTGAGACTAGCCCTAGAACATTGCCCTCTTCTTCCACAAAGGAAAGGCCTCAGATATCGAAGGTAGATGTGAAGTTTGATATCCATTTTGTTTGTTGATATCCATTCTTTACTATAGACATGCACCCAAGTTATAGGCAATCAGGGAGAACTCACATTGCAGGATCTGAAGCATCTTCGGCTAGGAAACATAAGAGACTTTGAAGCTACAAGCGATTAAGAACCCACGGTGAGATGAGGATCTGGCTCAGTGGTAGAGCAGTGGCCTAGTAAGTACAAGAAACTGAGGAATTCAAGGCAGCTAAGCATTGAGGGCAAACCTAAATGATACCTTGTTTGCCAGGCAGTATGAATGGACAGTATATAAAATTGGATCAAATTATCTGCTCAAATATAAAAAGTGTTTAAACAGAAACAATTTGCTGATGTCATCCATATTATTTATATTTCTTATTTCTGTGACAAAATACCTGATAGAAGCCACTCAAGGAAGATAGAGTTAATTGTGGATCGTGATGTGAGGTATAGTTCCTCTTAAAGTCATGGTGTCAGGAGGATCAAACAGCTGCCTCTGTAGTCAGGGAACAGAGAGAAGAAAGCTGGTGAACAGCTTGCTTTCGCCTTTTTAATCAGTTTGGAATCCCACCTCAGGACAATGCTGCCCACATTCAAGGTGATCTTCCCAACTCTTCCCCCTGCCTTTGAAACACCCTCATAGACATGCCTGCAGACATGGGTGTACTGACCCCACATCCCATGGAGTTGACAACTAATATTAACCATTACAACTTATAAATTTGTTTATGATTCTGAATATCCTCCACTTTGTGTTAATATTTAAATGTATATATCAGAATTGGCATAGCCCCAAAACTTAAATTTATTTGACTGTTTTGAATTTCCACTTGAATAAAAGAAAGATTTAAAATTCAGCCTGCTCAGAATCAAACTTATACTTTTGACCAAAAGGAAGGAATGAACTAAGCAAGCAAGCAAGCAAGCAAGGAAGGAAGGAAGGAAGGAAGGAAGGAAGGAAGGAAGGAAGGAAGGAAGAAAGGAAGGAAGAAAGGAAGGAAGAAAGGAAGGAAGAAAGGAAGAAACTAAGCAAGGAAGGAAGGAAGGAAGGAAGGAAGGAAGGAAGGAAGGAAGGAAGGCAAGCCACAAAAGTTTCCCCCATGTAATATATAACTTCTCCTTTTAAAATCCTGCCTGTCTTCTTCCAGCTCTTAGCCAATGATAATTGATGCAGCTCCTGCTCTTCTGTGCCTCAGAATTCAGTGGCTCTGCTTGCTTATTAACCTGTTGAAGAGGGATAGTCTATTTGAATTCATGTAGGGGATGAACATCAACTCCTTAAAAGCCAGTGTTATTATAATCATAGTTTTAGTTTTTCATGTTTTTATTTGCTTAATATTAATTTATTTTTATTTTTTAATCAGGTTCATCTTTGCATCATGCCAGGTAGAGAAATATACAGTGATTTTAAAATTATGTTAATTAATGTCTCTTTTCTACCTTTGGTCAAGGACTAAAGTGTGGCTTGCATTGTGTGGAGAAGTACAATGGAACCACTAATATATTTAAAATTGGGAAACATGAAGCTGAACCAGTGTTTCAAACCAAACATTTGCTTTCAATGTTTCTTAGTGTTTCATATATATTACTTTTATCCAAGGGAGGTATGCAACATTTTGTTTCTCTCTCTGCTTATCTTTCTCCTTCCTTCACTTTCTATTTGCTTTTATTCATAATTCATTTTCCATCTGTATCTCCTTTGCTTTTTCTCTCCACATTCTGACCCACTTTTCCATCACTCTAATCTTCCTTGCCTGACCCCTATTATCATGAAGATGGAAATGTCGATCTGAAGCCAACAAAGTGAAACAAATAATATATTACAGATCATGCAGAAATAGCTAATTTTATATATCTTCCATGCTCTTTGATTTTTAGTGTTACATACTTATTATTATATTTATTTTAGTATATTTAGTACTACTATTATTTAGTCTAAGAGTTGTTTCATTGTGAAGAATTTAGAGGAAACAATCTAAAGCTATTTCTGGTCCACTGCATAGTATTTATGTGATGGCCACATTAGAGGTGTTTGTAAAATTCATTATATTCAGTACTTAGACTTGCATCTAACATCAGTTTGACCATATCAAAATTTAAAAGGATTCATCAAAGATCTTTCATAAAACAATGCAATTGTATTACAAATATCCGAATTATTGGTATGCATGGAGATCAGAAAATAAACAAGTAAACTTTATTTACATTATGTTGCTACTAATGATCTCTCCTCTATGACTATATTAATAATTAAGACCTACAAGGAAGACTGATACTGCATATTCAGAAAAAATATCTAGAAAGATGATCAACATACATATTTTTTTCTTGCTGTCAGTGATAAACTCCAAGGAAGCATTAATTTCTCAACTTGAATGTTCTCTAGTGACTTAACATTCTGCTAAACTTACACATTCTCTAGCGACTTGTGAGCAGATTATCAATTCAGTCAATATGACAGCTGTCTTCTTAATTGGAGTGTGTGCCATAGAAATGTCAGGCAGAATTTGCTACCTTAGCAATAATACAAAAAAATCCCTGTGCTGCATATATCCTTAATCGTTAATTACCCCTACAAGTTTCTAACAATTACACACGTTACCTTTTATAAACTACCATGTAAATTTTATTTAGAATGAAAAAATGTAATTCTTCAGCAGCCAATAATACAGAAATTATTATAGTGAACTCTAATATTTTTTTCTCTATTTCCCATAATGTTATCCTGCATTTGCCACCAGAAATTAGTTTACAGGTCTCTTATTAAATAAACACATATTAAACTCTTTATTTTTCTGGTTTAGGCACAATCCAACTCAGGTAATGACTTAAAAATAACTTTATTCTGAATGTGGTAGTGTATGTTTATCCTGTGTGTGTGAGGCTGAAGCCAGAGTATCACAAGTTCAAGGCCAGCCTGAAGCACATTGTGAGACCCTATGTTAACAGCAACACAACTAACTTGATTTTTTATCTACAGCAGAGTTCTGCGATATTGCAAAATTATTTGGTTGTACATAAACAAACAACTCTCTTCAAGTCAAATCAATATTTACATTATAAAACAGACATAGTGGGTGAGAAATAAGATATTTCTGTATTTTATTGGTGTGGTATAGATAAATCAATTTATTATGCTAAAACTTTTATGGAATATTTTGAAGGAATAAATTGAAGCAGAAATACTTCATGGCATAGCATCCCAACTCAATCAAAGATTTATATATACTTTTAAATATTATTAAATATAAACATCTCTAGTTTCTATGTATTTGTTTATTGACCTAAGTAATAAAAATTATTAGGGCTAAGACTGAGAAGTAAAAGCATTCATCAGCTTTTTTTTCCATTAAAATGATAAATTATTGAAATCCAGTTATTTTATGTTATCTTGAGGGATTCCTAGGGCCTGGAAAGCGGTGGAGAGAGAAGAGGAAAGCAGCAAGATTATAGAAAAAGGTGGATGGACAAAATCAATGTGTGAACATGTATCCATCTATAGAAATGTCAGGCAATTTACATTCATTTTCAAATATGTGTTACCAATTACAATTACAATAATATTTTGCTGGTCTTTTGTCACATCTGTGTGTTTCTACATTAACTTTATGTATGACACATATACAAAAATGTGAATTAATTCTTATGAAGCTTTTTTTTCTTTTAAATCTTTATTACCCAAAATTAAACACATTGTATGAGCAAATATTGCGTGGGTATTCCCATTTCCCTCCTCCCTGTCCCCAGTCCACTGGGTATCCTCCTCAGTGGGCATACTAGATCAATCTATGGGGTAGGGGTTTAAGAATAGCTCAGGAGGCAGCCAGGTTTCTCTTGTGTGTTGTTGCTGAGGGGGGGCGATGTCTCTGGACATTCTCCTCCACCATGGCTCTTACATTCTTTCTGCTCTCTCTTACGCTCAATTCCCTGAGTCATGGTGGGTGACTTTTAAGTCTGCTTTATTGTTGAGATCTTAAGGGTCTCTGTGTTTCTACTTTAAGTTGTGTTGGAAATCATTGGCACCTGTCTCACTGAATTATCCTGGGTTGACTGCTTAGCTATGGTTATAGGTCTCTTGCTTATCCTGTCACTCTCTCAAGGGTTTCAACTGGGGCCTACACAATAGGATGGGTGTGGTTCATCTCTTGCTGGGATGTCAGCCTGTAGCTCGATGGTGGAGTTGGAATGGCCATGGCTCTCTGGCTGCTGTCTAAAAATACAAACAGAACCTCCATCAGAAAGTGAGATCAGTATGGGTTAAATGAGATACACATTTCTATTTGGGCAAAATTCTACTGAGATTGCCTCTGTATTTCTCTGGTAATGGGAATTTCTCTTTGGAGTCCAAGTTTTTGGCTCCCAAAGGATTTTGCCCTGAGTCCCAATTCCAGTTAAGTGTTCCTTGTCACTGAGTGAATTTCTTGGCCAATTTAAAAACTGCTGATTTCTCCCCCAAGTTTTGGTGCCTCTACTGAAAAAGTGATCACTTATTGGCTTGCTGATATCTCTGAAGGAATTTTGTTCAGCCTTCTCATGGCAATAGTCTGCATTTTATATCAGCGACCTCTGCTTTTTCTGAATATTATTGACCAATTTCCTCTGGCTGCTTATGCCTTCCAAAACCGCACTTGCCACCATCTGAGGGCTGTTTACCATTCTGGATCTTACAGTGTCTCTCAGTGTTATTAAATGTCTTTCTGTGGTTTCTTTAGCAATAGGATCTTACCTTTGGCCTGGGGTGGGTATTCAAGAGCTTTGACATAATCCTGTCTTGTTTTGGGGACCTCATGGATCTCTTTGATCAATAGGTCAGTGTGTGACCGAACCTATGATTGGGACAGGGAGTTGCAGCTCTGATCAATTTTTCATGGGGCTAGGCTTCCTCACCTTCTATTCACGACCCCTCTTACCAGACAGTGCCCACTTCTTCCTCAAGAGCTTACTGTATGAAAATAAGGATTTTATGATTTCGATCCATTATTGGTTTAGCTTATTGTATAAGTTCCCCACCACCTCCCCTCCATTCCTTCCACCTCTTTCACAGTCTCTCATTTCCGCTGACAGGTTTGCTTAGAGTTAAACTTATCCTGATTAGGAACCACATATGAGGGAGAATATGTTGCATTCGACTCTTTTTGTGTGTTCGCTAAATAAGATTTGCTCCAAGTAAGACCACTTTTCTCTACATTTCATTATGCCATTTTTCCTTTCCACTGTCCAAAGCTAAGGAGACATAACATAAGTGGAAATAGGAAAAAAAATTAAGAAGGAGAGGTTGGGGAAGAGGACACCGGGACACTATGCTACAGGCAATAGGTGACTGATGCATTCATGACCTCATAGTAAATGCTATTTATTACCTCCACAAAACCTAGACCATATTGAGCTCATCAACATGTTGACATAGATGAAGGAGGAGCACCAAAAGTGTAAGAAATAGAAATAGAAGGACTACTTGGAATGAGGAGGGAATTCAATTGAAAATGGAAGGACAGGAGACAAATGATGGTAGTGGGGTAGATTATGACCAATTGCAAAAATATTGCTACAAATATAATAAATGATATTTATAACTACATGTGTCATATTATTTCCAACATTTATCAACAAATATCTGTGTATGCAAACATTAAACATAGAAATCCAAAACATTGGTAATTGTTCATAACTTACTGAGCAATACAAATATTTGACTAATTAGACTAATTTAAAATACTCCCTTTGGCAACATTTGTTGTCCCTTAAGCTATCACAAAAAAAAATAATAAGTTGATTAGTCAGTAGCAATAGCATGATTCTAAATTAGTCGTAAAGCAATTTAAGTAACTGAAAATTTAGTGTGGAAAAGAAAAGCTCATTTGAATTCAGAGGGTGTGCTGTGATGGAGAGGGCACTCACTGGAGATGGTGATAGGCTGATGGTGCCAAAATGACGCTGTGTATTCAAACACGAAAGGTGCACTTGAATACCACAGGTGAACAATTTGATTTGAAAGAAAAATTAAATGGGCTGACCCAAGTGTGGAGACTTCTATTGTGAAGCTCTGTTCTACTTCATAGTTACCACTGAGCTCTTTGGTAAACCAATGTGAAGAGCACTTTAGGGCAATCATGCATCAATTAGGTATTGTAACTACAGTGGGAGACACAAACACATATTTAAAGGAAGTCACATTCAATCTGCTTTTATACCCAGGCTCCTGTCCTTCCAATTTTAAGTCTTTATACTGTAATTGTTTGTAATTAATTAGCTATTTCATTCAGAACACTTCTTGATTGTTGAAAATTCTTCAGATTCAAAAACTTCTAGAGCTTGATATACTACTTTTCAACATCCTATTCTTTTCACCAGAAACTCTTTGACCCTTCCAGCAGTATTTCCATGATTGAAAATTCATTTGTGCTATTCTCTATATCAAGTAATGTGGATAAAACTTCAAGACAATCCTACTTGCTCCAATCTTGAAAAGGTATTCATGTCTTTGAAACATTTTCTTTTCAAAGCTAAAGCCACTAAGTTACCTCAGATGCGTAGACAGAACAATTGCAGTTTTGTAAAATTTACTTGAGTCATTGTGTCCCATGACACATCCTCCAGAAACTGATGTGTTCAAGACCCCACAGTGCCTGCCAGTAACCTCAGTGAAGAGGACCCTAAGTTGAATATGAGTGGATGAGACTTAAAAGTATAACACAAAGGTAATATGACAAATACATAATTTCTTTATGCAGTAAAGTTCATAATAATAACAATAAAAAATAATAATAGGAAATTACTGATATTTAGTGAAAAAGAAAGCAATAGAGATTCAGACATAAGGTAGTGGCTGTGATATTTTATTATTGGGCAATTTGTCTTGGAAACCAGATGTATTTTTGGACATTTCTAGAAAAGTCAAGGAGTTACCCTAAAGGCATTCTGGCCACAAGCCCATATGTTAGTGGAGTGAGAATAATGCTCTTTAAAAGTAGGCTAGAAGAGCTGATCTGAAAGGAGAGTGGCAGATATGCAAGCAGGACACAGATGTCTTGGGTAATTATAAAGATGCATCCAGTCTCTAGTTACTTCTGACAAACTGTTTTCGTGATTTATGGCAGGTGCTTGTTTATAAAGCCATTTCTGCACAGACACAGTGAAAAGCATTTATCATTCTGCTTGGCCTGGCTTATTAGATAAATGTCACATAAACATAACCTAAATCTGGAATCATGCTAGTGTGGCACATGAGCGGGTGGCATCTCTTTGACTTCATTCTTTTCTTGACCTCAAAGAGCCAAGGAATGTTTGATAGTAAGTATCTCTAGCTTCTATGCAGCGTTTGCCAAGCCAAAAACAAAATCCCAGCTATTTAAAGAGATGGAGGTCAGCAAGGCATTGCTGCTGAACAACAGAGGTTTAATACTGATTTTGGTTAAAATTATAACCTGAAGCTCTCTTCAGCTACTAAGTATGACTAATGGGTGTGTTCTAGTTTAAGGATATATGCATTTTCACAACATCTAATTAATCAGTTATGGAATCAATCACATTTAATCCGTGTAGTAAATGTAAAGTTTAATCAAGAGAATGGAAAATCACTTACAATGTTTAAAGTCTTGAGAAATCTGATTTACTTAGAGTCCTTTCCTTCAAGATGATCTTACTGTTAAAATTTCATTCTCTTCATTGGAATATTCTATTAAAAATTTAATATGTAAAATTTCAACTTATTTTACATGGCTTCAGTGATTATTACTAATAAAGCACATTATTTGGTGCCATGTCTAGAGCATGAAGTTCATGAAATTTATGGTCACGTGAAATATATCCAGTCTGTGTGTGCCTTGGGTCTGTTTTGTTGTTTTTGTTAAGTAGACTTTTTAATTTAATTCAGTTTATTTTTTGTTTTTACGTGTCTGCTAGCTTCAGTTAGTTCCTTGGTAGTCTTGAGTAGACAGATCATATGTATAAAATGATAATTATGAAGTGAAGATTATAGGAAGGTGTTCTAATCTCAAGCTTTCCATTTAGCTTCCTCTGCCACTCATCTGCTCTGAGGTGACCTTGTACTCCTGACTCCCTCTTCTGAAGGTAGAAACAGGCTTCCAGCTGAGTCCCCAGATCTGCTTTGCTGCCTCATTTTCCCCTGAAGGCATAATCTCTCACATGTGAAGACTTACTTCATCACCTGCTTCCTCAGTAATAATTATTACTCTAGAATAATTGATGTGTATTGTTTTTCTGTTGATTGGAATTGACATCCTTTTATTTTCTTTTTTAGGCCTGTTATTTTCCATTGATGTAGTAAATTTATATTTTCATTAAGATACAACTCAATTCATAGTGTATGTTCTAAAACCTTTCTTTCTTAGATTTTTCAGAATTGGTTTTGAATAGTAAAGATCCATCTTGACCCTGCTTGGTGACAAACACTTATAATCCCAACATAGAAAAATAAGGGGCAAGAAGATCACTGCAAGTTCAAGAGTTTTAGGGCAGCTCAAGCTGCATCATGAGTGCCAGGAAGTATTAAATAAATAAGTAAATAAATAAAAAAGTTTACCTTTCTTTTCTATTTTTCCCTTCTTTCTGTGGTCACAGACTTCTCTATATTTAAGATTTAGTTCACTACTTCAGACTATTGGATTTTACTACTGAGTTCTCAGGCAGTACCTACTCTGCATGTGTTTCCCTTTCTTCCCCAATGGCATAAGAACTCCTCACTTGCCCCCAAATACAGTAATATTTCCAAGTGTGTTTTTTTCTCTAGAAGTGTTGGTTAAAAATTCACATGGAGAGAATTGTAGGCCATTGTGATACAGGTTGTTAATTTCATGGATTGTTTTTATGACATATGCAAGCTATTTTTCTTCTACCACTCTCTCAAGGTGGCCTCTTATTATCAAATTCTCATGATCAATTTAAAGGGTCTATTTCTTCTTTATTTGTGAATTTCATCAGTGTAAACTTGAACTTAAAATGGTAATTGAAAGTTGAGTGAAATTTTAAGGAGAATGTTCAATACTATTTGACATTGTCATACATGTTCATGATTACTCCTTGGAACATTTATAGATTTCAGCACTACATTTCCTGTTTCATATAGAAGATAGAGGACTACCACAAAAAAAGAGTTGCTTAGGTGTAGAACTTTGCTTCATAAATATTCCATCTAAATTAATTAGTGAAAATGAATTTTTTTATATTCTGCAAAACATGATGATTTTCATAATCACATATAATGACTAATTACAATTGAATATATGTAATCAAAATTTTAAGCTGATAAATTTATGTGATCCACATCAAATATTTATTTTCATGTTAAACTATTAGTAGTAAAATTCTATATGTGGACTACTGTATATTTGATGATTCCTTTTAAAATAAAAAAATTTCTAAATTAATTACACTAAACTTTGTTAGTTGTATAAGAATAAATATAAAAATGGGATTTGAAAATTAGGTAGCTATACTTACAAATTTACAAAGAATAGGAGACATAACATATATGATTTTGTCCTTGATTCAGAATGTTAAAGTTTTACAAAAAAGTTATGAATTATTGTTTTTTACTTCTAAGATTTAAACCTATTGAAAGCTTAATTTACTTCAGTTGCATCACATTCTAACTCCTACATAAAAATATTACTTCAATTAATATATTGTTAGAGATTTCCAAATTAATAAATCTACCTTTATAACTATGATCAGTCATATGTATTCCTTGCTTGGTAGAAGTTACAACATACAAATTATGAGCTGTTGCAAAGCAGCATATACATTCATCACAAATCTTTAAATTATGAGAAATTAGAACTAGTCTCCAGAGAAACTGTCATGTATTCAAAAAAGTAAAGTTATAAAAATATCTATAATATAAAACCATTCCCATCTAATCATATAGCATTATAAACTGCAAAGTTGGAAATATACTCTAAAATCTATAGTATCAAATCTCTTTAAGTCACTTTTTTTTTCAATAGCAGGTGTGTTAAATGATCATTGTGTCTGTATTGAAACATAATCAATTAGGGCAATATATCCATACATCACTGTGTAAGACAGTCCATTTTGGCAACTCTGAAAGCAATTTAAGAAACATTACAGAGAAATGAAAATGTGGCAGATGAGAAAAATTCCCCCTGAGATTTTTGATATGATTCCATTTTCTCCAACCAACATTGAGAGATTAATAGTTTAGATATGCCTTGTTTGTCCCCCGCTTTAGCACCCAAACCATACAGATTGTGCAAAACATACAGAGGATGAGCACAATCCCGTCAGCCAACCCCTACAATCTGGCATTCAGGGAGGGAATTTCTTCCTCATACTTTCAGCAACACTGATTCAGTTGATGACTACTGAGATTCCATTGTAGAATATATATATATATATATATATATATATATATATATATATATATATATCACGCTGCTAAAATATAACTAGTGTGTTGTACCTCTGTGTCTTAGGTACCCTAATATGCTGTTGAAAAATGGGTATGATTATTGGATAGCTCAACTCCTCTTCAAATATGACCTGGCAACATATGAGTCTGAAAACTGTCATGTAATAATTATAGAAAAGAAATTGATACAGTGTTGACAACAAAAACCTTTCACAAGAACTTACACTTATATTATACTATATTATATATTATATTGACATATATTATATTTCATATATTCATATTATTTTAATTATAAATTGGCAAACATTACCTCAAGCTGAAAAACTTGAACCACTTCATTCCTATTATATGCACAATATTCTCAAATAGTCTAGAGTAGTGTTATTCACAATTGCTAAGTAATAAAACCAACCAATGGTGTCTGTCACAGACAACTAGATAATGTACATACACAATGAAGATTTAACCAGCCATACATAAGTATGAAATACAATTTGCAGAAAAATAGTTAGAGCTGGAGATCATGATACTAGGCAATGCAATGCAGTCAGTTTTTTCCCACATACATATATATATATAATCATATACCCATTATTACATATTCATAGACACATGGCACATGCAAGTAGAAAGAAAACTCTCTAGTAAAAGAAGTACTATTGGTGTGGGGAGAGGGTGACATAAGGATGAATATGATCAAAGTACATGATCCACATGACAAAACATACCTTTATGAAACCTGTCAATATGTCAAATGAACATATACCAATAAAATTTGAAAAAGAATCAAACTTGATTAATACTGTCTTATTTTTTATTCTAAGAAATCTAATTATTATTGTAGCTTCCATAAGTAATTTAAAATTCCTAAGTAAAAACATAAAAGGTGGCTTGCTTTAAATTTTGACATATGTTTGGTATTTATTTAGAATTTGTGGCTTCATATCTGTATGTAACTGCTCAATGCTTCAATAAAAAAACTATTTTTAAAAAAAATTGCCATTGTAAGAAGTGAAAGCACATTCACTTTGGTGTTTCTGGTACATATATGAAATGACTTGTAATAGAGTCCTGGGCAATATGGTCATTTAATCATAAACTACAATTATCCATATATCATGACATTTTTCATGTTTGGTCCAGTTTTTTGCACTGCACAGTGATTTCATTAAGGTTGTATATGATATGGCATACATACTTATCAGTAGATTTACTAATTTTGATCAGTTGAATAATGAAGAAAGTTGCCTGTCTAAATAATAGAGAGGTATTGGGTGATTTACCTTTAGCTTTCCTCTATTTGTACAGAGAGGTCTCAGGACTAAGGCCCATTCACTTGACACATATTTCTTAATCAGTAAAAGTTTTATTGCAAGAATTTTTGATTCACAGTTATATCCTTTCCAAGTGTCTTATATTTGAGAAGCAAAGTCATAATCATTTCTGCCACTTGAGACAGGGTAAAAATGCTTCTTTCAATTTTACATAAGTGTCTTTTCTTGAATATCCTTTTCAGAGAACACTAAATAGCTTTATCTTTCTTTCTCTGTGTTATAAAGTAAGAAGTTTGTATTATAACTTGAATATGTTTCAAGATGATTCATTTTCCATTTTTCTCTTTTATTCTAGTTTGTTAAACTTTTCTTATTCTATATTCTTGCAAAGTATTTGACTGTCTAAAATCAATTGAATGGAACATATTTTTAGTAACCTTATTGAAGTTTTAAATTTTTTTTGAAATAAGTGAAATTTTCATTATTCAATGTAATAAATATTAGAATATATAAAAGTGGTCATAAATATTTGATGTTCAGGTAAATAAGGTTCTAGTCATCATGAATCTCATTTCATAGTGAAAAAATTTAAATGTACTGAAATGAAAAAATTCAAGTGAGGCATTTCATCAATTTATCTTAATTCAAATACATAGAACTGCAGAATGAAATTAAGAAAGAAGAAATCAATTCTAAGTTTCCTTGACTGGAAAAAGAAAGTTGAAGTTCTCCTTTCTAAATACAATTCAGTCACATCATCAGAGAAGTTTGTGTTTGCTTAAACTCACAGGGATAATTCTGAATAAGTTGAATCCTGATTACACCAAAATGAATGAAATCACAGCCAGGAGCCTTCTCTTCAATGAATTCAAGACCTCACCCAAGGAAGAAAGCAGGGTCATAAAAGACTGGCATTCTGCTAGATTGGAGACCAAGACAATGCTACCAACTCTGAATCCATCTTTCTGCTTGGAACTCTATGACAAACTAAAAATGACCTATGTATGCAATGTACACTTGAAGTGAAAATTCATTTTATCTACCTAGAGAAGGGAACCCCACCCTATTAAATGAACACAGATGCTGGTCCTGCACAATGGCACAAAAGTGGAGAAGAACCTAACTGGATGGAAAATTACCAAGAAGAGAACAAAAAGCTAGTCTAATCTCTAAAACGTGCATGTGATGGTCCTTAAGCCTCAGGACATAAAATACTAGGTGGGCTGCATGCTAGGGCCTCTTACCTGGGTTGCAAGTGAAGTTATGCTTTCTGCTTTTCTCACACAGTTTAGCTTGTCGAATTTTTGAGGGATGGGGCTGGTTCCTAATAAATTCTAGCCACATGTTGGGCCCTGCATCTATATGTACGCAGCAACCCACTCTATATAGCCTGTATCAGTGGGTTTAGGCAAGTTGGTAACTGTGCATGGTGAACCTACTTCACACAACTGTATTTTTTTCTTTTGGAAATTAAAATCTCTACTAATTCATTGCTATTAAAATAATTCTGAAGATATATAATATTATAAATATATATATATATATATATATACATATAATTTTATAATATATATAATTTTGTCTGTTTTATAACACCAAGAGTTTTTCTTTCAAATTTTACATATTTTTGAAGTATTTTCTTTGAACTTATACCATGTGTCATGGTTTGATCCAGGTGTCCCCCACAAACTAATGAATGTGTTCTGGGTAATCAATCTTCAGCTGATGGCAGTTTGGATTTTACAAACTCGATGGAGCTGTGTTGTTGGGGGGCTTATGAGGGTTATTCGACAGCTTTCCCTTGCCAGTGTTTGGCACACCTTCCTACCGCTGTTTCCGGTGCTGTGGCAGAGGTGATGTCCACCCCTCTGCTCATGACATCGTTTTCCCTGCCAGGATGGAGTCTACCCTCAAGTCCTTAAGCCAAATAAACCCATTCCTCCACAAGCCGCTTTTGTTTGGGTTCTTTCTGTGCAGCAACTAGAAAGCTGACTACAACACCATGATACAGTTACATTTTTTGCTATTGGAGTGTGTAATCTTTTATTTTTCTTTTCAAGTTAGTGTACTCTCTAGATACATTATTTCTTGCCTTGTGAACTATCAGAATGTGAGTCATCTATGAGCAATGATGACTAATTATATTTACTGAAGGACTATGCAGTAGTGAGCATTTTCAAGGAGGCAACATTTTTCCTTGTATTTGACAGAATAATTAAGCCAAATCATATGTATATGACTAAATAACAGATAATCAACAGCGTTAGAATCCTAATTCTAGGCATCACAATGCAGAAAATCTTGAAAACTTTATTGACTAGAATAGCCTATTTCTGAAATTCACAAACACCCAGAATTTGACAGAAATTATGAAACTGGAAGTAGAGACTAGAAACTATACCTATATTTTGCTATAAAAATATATATACACATGAACTCAAATGTTCATAGACCCACATGTTGACTTGCATGATCTACACAGATTTCATTGCATCAGAAGTTTCAAAAAATTATATGAGGAAACAGTTAAAATATTTCAATCTAACTGAGATGTTCTATTCAATATTGTATTAACAAGGGTGTATACTAAGATCTATAATTTTAAGTATGGGTGATGTATAATGATACACATCACATATGAAATCTGAAATAATCTCATCAAGTAAAATAGGTGCTAATAGTAAATAGAAGGGAAAAATCTCCTCCAAACACGACAGAAAATTGGTGAGAAACTTTTGAGAATGAGCCAGCAAATGCATTTTTGAACAGAAAGATATAAAAACTGAAAATGACAATTATATTCAAAGTCAAAATTATTTTAGTATTAAAGTAACGGAGTCTAGTAAATTTTGATTTGATTTTCAAAGGGTAAAGAGGAAGGATTGGGAATAAGAAAGTGACATCTTAGATCATAGAATTTTTGATAAGACTCCTGCATATTTATGGGAACTGGCTTTATGAAAACCTACCACTTGGGCTGTGGGAATGACTCAGTCAATAAAACATTTTCTATGCAAACATGAGGAGCTGAGGTCAGATCCCAAGAATAAATGTCAATTCTGGAAAGAACATCATTGCTGTAATTGCAGCACTGGATCTCTGGGGCAAACCTGCTAGCTACACTCTCCAAATGGATGAGGTCTGAATTCAATGAGAGACTCTGTCTTAACAAAATAGTTGACAGAGATTGAGGAAGTCACATGACATTGACCTCTGACCTCTACATACATACATACATACACGTACACCTAACCCCTCCCCCCGCACATGTGCCCACACAGATATAAACATGCTCACACCACACATATACACAAGAAAATAATCCTGGAGCTCTGGAGGGTTGGGATGCAGTTCAGTGGTTGAATGCTTCCAAGAGTTGCATGTGTGAGGACCATATGTGGTCACATACTGGCTGTGGAGAGATTCTATAGAAGCAGGAAGAATGTGAAAATTGAAATTTTCTAAAATTACCACTCCCGTTTAATATGATAAATTATAGAAATATCACATACTGGAACAAAAAAACAAATCATAAATATCAATGAACGTGGATATAAGCTTGTATCAAATGTCTTTCAAAATAAGACAGCAGATAGGAAAGCAATAGGGGTATATGAGATGATATTAAACTTATTTAACAGCTCTGGAGACATTGCTCAGTGTAAGTATTGCTTGCAAATCCTAATGACCGAAGTTTGATTCCCCAGTATCCACATAAAGCCAGACGCACAAAGTGGCACAAGAATCTGGCATTTGTTGGTAGCGTCTGGAGGTCCTGACACACCCATTCTTTTTGCTTGCCTCTCTTCTATTCTTCCTTCTTCGAAGAAAATAAAAAAAAAATTAAAAAAAATTATCTAACAATGTAAAAATTTAACATGGTACATTCTAAAATATAAAAACCTCAAGTTTTTATTTTTGAAAATTTCATTGCCCAGACTTATTTAGAATGAGTTCACAAATAGCATTGAAAATAATGATAGAAATATTGCTAGAGAAAATAAAAGGATAACACAAGAAATATGTTTTAATAGTGCATATTTAATGTGAAATGTTCTTAAAAATGAGAAATGTTATTGCAACATGAAGATCCGTTTCATTCATCCAGCCCACAAATCCATACCTTAGTCAGTGCTGGGATTTGGCTGCAATGTGGGGAACAATCCCTGCCTTGTACCACTGCAGGGCAGGTGCATCTGTTCAAACTTTTTGGAAGACATTTGCCAACAGGAGTTCTCTTGTCTGACAAGATCTGGATCAGTAATCAGCAGGCTAATTGAATAAGTATTTGACTGTCTTAACAGTTTTTTTTTTTCTGAGTAAAAGCGAATTATGTGTTCATAGTCTCATTCTGGTACAGAAGTCTGAGTCTACATTTATCTCTCTCACTAAATAGTCAATATTATTCTCATATTTTGTTCATCTGTTGTGTTTAATTTTAAACAAAATTGTTTATTTCTGCAATTATATATACCTGGAATATTTGTTTTGGACCCATGTCTGATTGACTCAACTCCTAGAAAGAGAAGTAGATATGCAAACTAGAATATATCCCATTAGCTACAAAAATGCATTTGTTACCTGCAGTACTTTAAATAACTGAAAGCAGTCATCTGCAAGGCAGTTAGCTGAAGACCAATTAGTAGTTTTACATAGTGTGCCTCATAAGCCTTCAATTGGCATTACCACCAACTTAGCGTTAGATAACAGTATTGAATTTTCTAAGCCTATATACTATTACAAATAAAATAATGGGGATTTATAACTTATGTGTTCATTATCTTAAACAAAATGCAAACACAAATCAACAACACATTTTCCCACTGATGTCTGAAAATGGAATTACTTGTGATTTTACATCCTTTTTCTTATCATGTGTTCTAAAATAAATGAATGTGGTACTCTTACAGTAAAAACTTATTTGATTTGCTTGTTTGTTTTGACACTGGTTGTGGCCACATACCTAAGCTAACCTCAAACCTGTGGGCCTCCTGTATAAGTCTCCTGAAAACTAGGGAACAGGCATGTACCACCACACCACCTCCTTTATAGAGAGAGAGAGAACAACAGAGAATGGACAGGACAGGGCCTCTAGCCACTGCAAATGAACTCGACACGAGTGCCACTTTGTACATGTGGTTGACGTGGGACCTGGGGAATCAAATCAAGGTCCTTAGGTTTTGCAGACTAATGCCTTAACCTCTGAGAAATCTCTCCAGTCCCCCTCTCTCACCTTGCTTTTTCTCTTCTTTTTCCTTTCCTTTTAACCTCTCTTTTCTTTTTCTCTTCTTTCTTCATTCATTTCCCCTTCTGTTTCTGTCTTCCTCTTACCTGTCTCCCTCCCCCCTTCAATCCTAAACAGTGAACCTAGGGCCTTAGACATGAAAGGGACAATCTTCCATTGGAGTATAAACCAGGTGCTTAATTTTTGCTTTGCGAAAGTTGTTGCAGAAGGGAAATAGTTTAGTTTCTTATTAAGACAAGTTAAATTTTTCATAGATTATTAGTTGTGAACTTAACTGTATGAACAAATCATATGTTGGTCCCATTCCCCTTGTGGTATATATTTATATCTCCCCTTCCCCACTCCATTCCACTGAGGGTCCTCCTCAGTAGGGTTGTTGGTATTTACCATGGAGTTATTAATGCATCAGTCAGTTTCTGTGTGAGGGGCGATGGGAAGGAATAACATGCCTTAGAATAAGACATGTTAATTTTTGACTAATCATATTAAATGATTCCTAGGAGTCCCACTTTGACTGACAGTTTATCACCAAAGTTTGTATTAAAAATCACTTCCTTTTGGGTTAGTAACTTAGTAACTATGCAAAAAACATGGAGAAAAGCTTGTAAAATTCTTATTTTCAAAGTTGAATGACATTTGAGGTTGATTGTTGGTTCTGTTACTTACTTGTATGCCATTAAGGGTTCCCTTAGGTTATGTTACCTAAGTATTAAAAGATATCCAGCAAGTACCAGCAGAAACTTACATGTATTAAGTGCATATTTATTGAACTCACACATATTTCATGTGTGTAAATATCATAATGAAACATTTTACTTTGTGTAATTAATATATGTAAATAAAATAACATGTGGAATTTATTTTGTTATAAAAAGTAAAAAGAAAAATAATGTGCATTTGTATTATTAGTTGCCTGTGCTCATTTGACCATTTTACTTTTTTTACCTATTTCTGTTGAATCTATATATTCTAGAAGGTATAAAATTAGAACTTGCCTTTTTCTTCTAAAGCAGAGATAATGAGTGACATTTTTCTTTATTTAAGCAAATGCAAAACAATAGTTTTGAGAATCCTTAGAAAAGAAACCTGTGGGTGTGAACTGTAGACCTTACAGAATAGCATTAATGAACAGTATCCACTAAAGAGCTTTCAAAACTGGTTGTGTTAAGCAAAACAAGATGAGCCTATTTTTTTGACAAAATTACTTTATTTAAAAAGACCACCAATAGTGTAACCTTTTAAAAATAAAATAAAATTTTTAAAAAGCTCCAAAAAATAAAAATAAAAAGCCTCATGAAACTCCTAAATAAGCCAGAATACCATCTTTTCAAAAGAAATATTTTCTACCAAGGTACTAAAATAATAAAATCAACTTACTCCCAAGGGGCTATTACTCAGAAGTTAAGTTACAATCAGAATATTAATACTAAGAAAAAGAAAATATTATCTATATGTCTTCTCACTACTAGTGTTAGTGAATTGTATTTTATATAAATATTCACCACAGACACAGCCTGACAAATGGGAATGTAACTGGTGAAGATTGTTATACTCTCATTTTTTCGGAAAAATTTCCTGGAAGGCTCTGCCCACAGGTGCTTTCTACATCTTTAATGTGTTTTATAGTTAACTCAGCACAAGAGGAAAGAAGGTATTATAAGAATGCATGGGTTACCTCTTCCTTAATCCAATAATGAGTTACAAACTCAAAAGTCATGATTCCATTAAATCACAAAGATACTACTGCATGTTACACATGCAGGTCTTATTGACAGGGACAGTTTCACGTGATTTTACTCCTGTGGTGCTTAGATATTCTCTGGTCCACAACCGGGCAGGGCCTCTCTCATTTATGTGAACATATAGAAATATGCACACTTCACTCTCCTTTCTAGAGTCACCATTTCTGTTTTCTGGAAGCTTCAGAGAAAAATGTATGAGCTCTCTATATATTTGACCCTCAAATCACATTGCTATCCCCTATGTATCATTTTGATCACATCGTGCTTTCTGCTGAAGGTGAGGATAGAGCACATCTTCATATGCTGTCAGAGGAGACCTTACTACCCAAGCCCCAGTAGGATCAGGACGAAATAAAAGAGTCCTACACATGATAAGGCAAGAAGGCTTGTGTACTTCTCAC
This sequence comes from Zapus hudsonius, assembly GCA_004024765.1. Taxonomy (NCBI): domain Eukaryota; kingdom Metazoa; phylum Chordata; class Mammalia; order Rodentia; family Dipodidae; genus Zapus; species Zapus hudsonius. The sequence goes on from PVHP010003448.1 coordinate 52,075, forward strand.
ATTAGTTTTTGCCAACTGAACAGTACTGGGTGTGAACTGACTTACATGATAAACATCATATGTTATTTTCTGGCTGTTTTGATTAATAGGCTTAGGAAAACTGCAGCAATCCATACTGACCAATGTGGGCTGCTATATACTTACATAGTATTATATATAATGAAGATGTAATCATCCCAAACTCTTTTGTGAGCTCATTACGTCAAATGCAAATATCAGCTAGAAAAAGCTATAGAGAAAGGAGCCGGTTAGAAACTATGCTATATATGCTCTATAATACATTCTCAATGATTGTAAAAAGTAATGCTAGATAATAGTTAATGGTCTAAATAGATATTATGAAGTTTAGGTAATGATTCCATTCATTTAGCTTTCCTAAAGTACATTTTTCATCTCATAGTAAAATTGCATGCAATGTCTTTTTTAATTTTAATGGAATCTTTGCCAGTCTATAAAACTATACTACAGTTACATTCCTTTCCAGATTATTAATTTGCCAGCTAAGTGGTAGGTAATATTTGTCTCACAATGTAATTCAGTTTTAGAGCATTGTTTCTTTCTATGAATAGCACTAATTAAACATGCAATGAGAATAATAGAATAGATTTAGCTTAGTCACATTATTTCCCATTTTTCCCAAAGCTCTCGTCTTTTTCTTGAATGCATATCTAACATATTAAAGAAAGAACCTCTGATATTTGAAACACCCACGTATAATTTGAAAATTTTTAATGATTTATAACTGTAAATATTTCTTGATATATCTGTGTACTACCAGTAAACACATGCAATTGGGAAAAAACGTCTTGGGTAAATTTGGTGCACCATAATTATGAGTATCATAGACTTTGTTACTTAAACAGCAGATTTCCTCCCATTCTTGAACCTAGAAGTTCAAAATCATGGCTCCAACCTGGTGTCTCTTGAAGAAAAAGTTCTTTTTCTTCTGTCTAGGTTTATAAAATATATTTATTTATTTGAACAAATATGTGTGTCTGTGTGTGTAATTGTGTGTGCATGTGTATGCTTGTTTGTGTGTCTGTTTGTATCTGAGTGTGTATGTGTGTCTGTGTGTTTATGTGTGTGTGTCTGTGTGTATGGATGTGTGTTTGTGTGTGTATGTGTATGTGTGTATGTGTGTTTATGTATGAGTATGTGCGTGTATGTGTGTATGTGTATGTGTGTGAGCGTGTGTGTGTGTGTGTGTGTGTGTGAACTCTTGCAGCTGTCATGAACACCAGATGCTTATGTCATGTCTCTTGCTTATGAGGCGTTTTGGGAACCCCATGAGTATGCTTTATATTATGCTAGAGCCTTTAACACCTGAGCCATCTTCCCGGCCCCTCACTTTCTGGATTTTTTACAATCAAGCTCACTTTTTGTCTAAATGTCATGGCTAAGTGGCCTTCTGATATCCTTCTCACTTACAATTCAAGGATCAATTCTGTTGGGCAAAGTCTCTGGCCTTTTTATTTCATTGAGCTTTAAACAACCTCATCATTGACCTCAATACAACAATATGGAGGTTAACAACCGTAGCATAGGAATTTGGGGGAGACACAAGTTAGTCCAAGGTATTCTTCAACCCTCAAAAATGCCTGTTCTTCTTGGATACAGAATACATCCCCTATATTGCAACAGTGCCCAAATTCTTCACAAATTTTAGCATTAACTCTGAAGGCCAAAATCACATACAAATATTTTCTCAATCCAATGAGATTGAGAAATGAGCTAAATAATATTGGAGTCTGCTTTCTTTCCAAATATAAACTTGTATAACCAGATAAGCTATGTATTTCCATTGTACAGTGGTAGGACTTACAGAGGATGAATATTTACATTTTACATATTTATCAGAGAGAGAGAGAGAGAGAGAGAGAGAGAGAGAGAGAGAGAGAGAGAGAGAGAGAGAATATAGGAGGGTTTCCTGACAATACAAACTCTGAATAAAAGCACACTTTGTGCATCTGGTCTGACCTATATCTTTGCAGTAAGCTCTGAATCACTGGGGAAAACATCCAACCAGAAGCAGCTCATGGAAGGAAGGGGCTTATTTTAGGCTTACAAATTCCAGGAGAAAACTGTCAATGTCAGAAGAAGCTGGCTCACTTATATATTTACAAGTAGGGAGACACTATTAACAGCCAATACCACTGCCAGAAATCAAAGTGCTCTGAACACACCTAGTAGGACCTACAAGATTGGCTCCCGGTGACTTACTCTGCTTCCCCAGGAGGGCTCTTCCCACAGGGAAATCAAGTTATCACGTAAATTTAAAAAACTGAGTCTATAGGGCTATATATCATACCTTCAAACCACCACATATGGCTACTGGGTTATTGAACCTGGGACAACAGCCTTTGCAAGTGCCTTTAAATGCTGAGCATTCTCCCTAGTCTTGATATTCCTGATTCCAAGTGGAGAACTGGGAAAGCAAGGAGTGTTATATTCCAATTTAGTCCAAAACCTCACAAATATTATGTCTTCCGAATTATCACCTTTGGCTCCATGTGCCCACTGGCTGATGATCCTATGCCTGTGGTTGGAAAAGTAGAACCCTCATTACGAGCATGAATGAATCACCTGGTAAGAAGGGACCTGGAGAGTGTGGGAAGTTGCTGAACCCTAAAATTTCGGCTCCGGTTGGTAACTCCCAGGACCAGAATTTGGTTAAACCCCACATTGAGCTAATGATCATAGAGACCTACGATGTCCCCTAAACAAGATAAGCTTCTGTCAAAGCACTTGATTTATCCACCTGAGGTAAAAGATAAAACCCTATTGCTGAAGATGCTGCACACTGGCAACACAGAATTGAAAGGACTGGCTGAATCTGGAAGGAAGCCAGTTCCCAGATGGTTAGCCCATGTGGTGCTGAAAAGGCTACATGACTGGGGTGGAAAATGGCCAACAACTTGTGAAAGCAAGGAGCCTGACAAGATGTCCACATCTGTGTAATATGGACACACAGCCTAGGTGGGTAACCAATGGCTCTCTGATTGGCTAAGTGATCTGCTCAGTGGAAAGGAACCCATAGCTGGATCTGGGAGTCAAGTCAGAATTTTATGGGGACCGAGATTATGGACTTCAAACAGAAGTTCCCATTGGGATTTGGTCAAAAATGAGGCTATACCCATCAAAATCTCTCTAAATTAACAATGCTGATCCCCTTTCACCTATCCTGTTCTGACTCTGTTGGAGAAACTGATATTCTTTTTCAGAAAGCATGGAGAACCAAGAAAATATAAAGTCTATCAACAAGAATAGATACCTGACTCCCTGGCAGGAGATGGACCACCCCTCCCATATCAGCTAGGACCCAGGTGAAACCACAAGGGATTGGTGAAAAGAGGGCTTCTTCCATGATGAGTCAGAAAACCTGTGCCAGGGTGATGGAGACAGACACTGAGGATACTCAAAATGCACAAAAGCAGAAATCCAGAAGCTGTTGAGGGCTCAACAGTGAAGCAGACTTAAAAAAAAAAAAAACACCTAACAAGGCTCAGGGAATTTTGCTGAAGAGAGGGTACAGAGAATGTAAGAGCCACAAGGTGGGAGGGAATATCCAGAGGCTTAGCCCCAGCCCCAATGACTAACTGCTGCTCTCACAACTGAAACCTACAACTTGTTGGTGAACACTAGCATTCCCCAGGTAGGAAGATGCTCAGTGGAATGTGGGCAGGGAGGGGGGATACAATGGTTCCAAGCCAAGATGTGTCCATACAAAGTTTGTACTTAATAAAAAATAAATTCTATTACCCACAAACTATGGAAGATCCTATGATTTAGAATTTATTTGCCATTACAACAGTCTATCAACTATACTTTTTCCCCATAACGTTCATTTCTAGCTGAACACTGAATAGGCAGTTTCTTAACATCTGTGTATTATTTTCTTTTCATAAGTATGCACATTTAAGCTTTCCATATATTCTCTTTTGCATTCTTACGGGTTATCTCTAATGTTTAGATTCCTATTTATTTTATTTTTGAAGCTTAGAGAGATATGTTATAAAGCTTAGGGAAGGCAAGAAGACGGAGCTTCTGGGCAGGAGGAGCTCTATTTTTAGGACTCCCGCTAACAACTCTGAGCTTCTACCCATAGTGTAGAAGAAAACTGTTCACACATTTTAGGTATATTTTAGTAGCATATTGCTACCTGTCTTAATCTGTTCAGGACTTATAATAAAATATCATAGACTAGTTTCTTAAGCAACAAAATGTATATGATTACAGTTCTGGGGGATAAAGTCTGCTGATAGGGAGATGATGATCCTGTGTGGAGAGGACCCTCTTGTGGCTAAGAGATGATTCAATTCTAGTCCTTTCTTGTGGTGCAAAGATAGGCTTGGTGTCCTTTCTGTTTAAGTGCACTGATTCTATCATTGTGACAGTTGTGAGAGAGACGTGTTGTCTTTTCTGTCATTCTATGGAAAGGCCCCCTTCTTAAGTTAGCTGTCCTTAAGCGAATTAGATACCCTTTAAACAAAGCTTATATTTCTGCAACTAATAAAAGGTCCCTAGAACTTCCCTCCCTTTAGGTTTAACGTTGGAACTGTGTTTTTGTATATTAACCAATCATGTAAGAGTGTGAGGTCCAGCAGACTCAGGACCCTTTCTGTATGGACTAAGGCCTGGCGGACTTACTGCTGGTGTGCTCTGCTTGCCTGATTCTATGATATGTGCACACCCTTCTGCAGCACTCGAAGCTCTGCTTCACCAGTATAATCAGGATTGCGCAGTCAAACTCAGACCCCAGACTCACTTCTAACAGCAGGTGGGCTGTACATGCATCTAAACCTAATTATACCCAGAACCCCATTTCCAAATATAATCATCTTGGCATCAAGGCTTAAATATATTAACATCAGTCCATATCAGAAGGGGTGAGTAAATTTTTCAACAGGGAAAAATCTAAGTATTTTGTGATTAAATTGTGAACTATGGCAAATAAAACATATCTGTAAATTGATATTTTCTCTACTTCAAGCCACAGTTTTCCTCCTCTTGTGTTTGAACTTAGTCAATGACACTTTAGATTGTTCTAGATGAACTCTTTTCCAAGATTAGAAACTTCTTACTACTCACCGTGGAAGACTGAGCTACCATTAAAGATTCATGCTGGGAGAGCCATTTGGAGAGACATTACACTGCAAGGACATGAAAGGGGGTGGAACAAAGCTCTGCGTCCAGATTCCCTCCACGCATCAGGTGTATGTGCAGTGCCATCATAGACCTCAGTGCCATGCAGATGTTAGCTGCAATCTGAGATAATGCCTTGGGGAAAGTTGACCTGGAAAATCTCCCTGAATGATTATCTATAAAAATACTAATTAGAATGAAATCGTTTATATTTTACTACCAATTTTTTGGTGGCTGTTTATGAAACAAAAGATAACAGAACTAAGAAAATCCACCACTCTATTGTCCCCTTTTACTTCGGCCTTCTCCATAGAGATCCAGGTATATCTCAGCCAATGAAGAAATACATGTTGCCTTAATTATCACAGTACAATTCATAGAAGGGGGTTACAGTTATTTCTTCTTTCTATTGTGAATAATATTTTCTGTAAAAGCCTGAAGATTCCTTCTATCGTTTATTTCATTGTGTCTTTACATGGTCTGCATTGTGTTAACTACATTTCCAATTTCACTACACAGTTCACTATAAGGATATATCAGTTCCACTTATCTGAGTTTGGTGTTGATTTCAATCTCTAGTTTGAAATTGGGAATATTGCTGATTTAACAACCTGCTCGTATAAAAGAAACCATTATTCAATGTGATAGGACCTGCTGGGAACAATTTCCTGGATCACATCACAAATGTTGTCAGTGGTAAAATGTGGAGACTGTGACAGATGGAACACACATTCACTAAAAGATATTCTTTCTGTTCAAAATTGAATGTTTGTTTCCCAATCTTCCCATTAGAGGAAAAACTAAAGGTTTTTGCCTCTGGATCTTGAGAATAACAGAGCATGCAACTCCATATTATTGATGGCTATATTTAGGAATCATGTCCTCATTAATGCTTATATTCAAATATTTAAAAGAAATATTATTTATCTTTATGACACCATGTGGTTTAATATGAAATATAATGACAATACCTGTAGAGAACATTCTAGCAAGTAAAAATATCAGCTTGCCTCCTAGCATTCCCACTGAAATGTCATGCAGAGCAGATGGCCTGGAGTCATTTGATAATATTTAGCATCCTTATTAAACTTCAGCAAAACTTCCCTAAAGAGTTTGTCAGATTAAAACTAATGTTTCTAGAAACATGTGTTTATTTATTAACTAACAAACCCTTGATTCTAACACTTAACTTTTTTTTATTTTAGTACTTATAGATGTCAAAAGATCCTGTGAATTTAAGAAATGTGGTGCAAATAGTGACGGTAAATTTAACTTTGGAAATTTTCATATCCATTATTATGCTAATTATCTCTGCAAATCTGAAGAAACAGATTATTCCACAGTTACTAGATCTTCTGTCAAGTAGCTTAAGCAATATCTTGTGACCCTAGAATTATTGACTTCTGGTTTTATTAATAATAGATTCTGAAGTTATCGAAAACTACACTTATAATCAAAACTATAAAATACATAGAATGTCAATATTGTAGTATGCCAAGGTTGTCAGAGGATCAAACCAGAGCCCACATGGAATGTTAGTATCTTGACAGTCCTATGGACATCGTTGTATTTATAATATGCTCATAATATGCATTTAACATCAAATACTATTGTTTAATATACATTTTAACATCCTATGACACATTGCACTGTTGAGAAAGGGAAAAATATAAAAAATGGCCTGCTTTGTGAGTTCCAACATCAGCTCATTCGTGGCTTTGCTTTTCAGCTGCATACAATTTATAATATGGACACAGCAAGTTTCCACACAAGCAAAATGTTACACTAACCTAGAAATGAGCTGAGAATTGCTCTCAAGTGGAGAGACCCAGTAGTGTAGCTCCCAGATGTCAGCCTCACTGCAGCTGAACTGTGGGAGCTACTCTCCTTCCACATTTGTAATTGCAGCTCCCATGCATGTGGAGTTCTATTTCTACTTACTGCACAGGAGACCATTTGTAGGGAGCATAAAGTCCTGAAGGACCATTAGGTCCTTGAGGATTATTTTTATTATGGCTGATAATAGAGTTCTCAATACAGAAAGGAAGAGTGCTTTAATGATTAGGAGTATATGCACACATTCTGTCTTCAAACAAACAAACAAACAAACATACACAATTCTTGACTCTTCAAAGGATTTTATTCTAATGCTACTATTAATTTGTTGATTTTTCTTTTGTTTTCTTCTTCTTATGGTTCAAATATACTATTTTCCTTGAAAGTATAATTTTTCGTAGCAATTCATTTATAATCAAGGAGAGATTTCTAAATATCACTTGACAAGTCTCGTTTATGAGAGGGTTGTTGGTAGACAATGATGATTAGTATATTTCCAAAACTCTTACAGAAACATTGGTGAACAGGAACCTAAAATTGTATTGCACTTGTTTGGGTGAATAAATAAATAAGGTTTAAAATATAAAGGAAACAACTTGATCTCAAAAGCTTTGCATTTATTAGTTTCAGAGACAACAAAAGGATATAATTAGAGTGTGTATTATCTATGTGCAATGAAAACAAACTTTGTCTATAAAAATATAATAAAAATCCATATTATAAACATGATCTAAGATTTGTTTTTTTAATTTTAAGGAGCTGGTGTTTTCCATAATCAGGTACAATATCTTAAATCAATGAGAGAACTTTACCTGTTCATTTTGACTTCTTCTGTAGTATTTGTTTCTGTGACACCTAAAAATCATGGAAACTATGCTAAACCTTTTTGGTTTTACCACCAAAACACACAGAAGCTCTTTTCATTAAATTTTTCCACAGAGATCTACATTTTGAGGCTACAATTATACAACAGTTTAATCATTAATTTGCATTATTAGGTCAACTTTTATAATAACAACATATTAATACAAAGAACAAGATATTTTCAGTCTAATCATGGGGAAGTCAGACATGATTTTGAAGATGAAAACAAATTCATTTTAAGTATTCTGGACCAACAAACACTGCCTTCATAATTATTATGAATGACAGATAAGGAAGATGCATTATATTTAACCTTTGTTTACTTGGATTGGGATTATTATTAAAAGACCTTGCTATATCTTTATTACAGGAAAAGAGAGAGCATTATTATGTGAGGCTCCATGACTTGAGTTTAGCAGGAAGGTGTCTCCTTGCCTTTGAAACTTCACAGCCAGTCTCAGTAGTAACCTGACTTGACTTCATAAGGGTTCCGTAAGGCTATCTGTCATTCCTGTTCTAGGCACCACACTTGGATTAAATGAGTAAAGAGTCTTTTAAAAAAATTACTTCACATCACACTTTGGATTCAGATGAAACAATGACTTCATAATAGTTAAATAGGATAGCCTTTCAAAATATACTTTAATCATTTCATTCAAGGATATTAGCTTACATAATAATTATCTGTATTTCACTATAACTAATGTAAGCAGTCATTTGTCATACAGAGTAACATTATCATATAGACACAAAAAAATGAAAGTACCTTAATTCATTTCATCTTCCTTTACAATAAGTAAAGTAATTTCCTTTAGAGAAGAAAACTGCCTGTCACTAATCAAAGAAGTATAAAACCTCATTTATTGGTTCATTCATTCATTTGATAATTGATACCTCTGATTATGAATTTTGTGCTTTTAATATTAGTATTAAATAAGCTCTCTTAGAGTTAGTAGAATTAGTTTTTAATTTCATCATTTTAATTATAATTACTATTGTTTGATATTAAAATATTTTGTAGAATCCATAACTAAAACAATCTGGGCCTAGAGATATATTGGGCTTAATCAATTTGCCATTGACTACTCAGAGTATTGATTTATCTTTTACTAAGCAAGCTTTGATAATTTGTACTTTCTCCATATAATCAGCATAGGTTTTATGAATAAGCTCATATTTTAAAGTCACATTCTTTTAATTTTCTGTAATGTTTCCAATTTTATTCTTACTATGGGCATGCACTTTTTTCCATTTTCTTAATTAGCCTTTTTAGAATTGAGAAAATTTTCTTGACTTTCTGAAACAATCAACAATTTATAGTCATTATTTTCTTCATCTCTTTCACATATTTATTGTTATCTGGTTGGTTTTGTATAATCTTTCTTCTATAAACTTTTTATTTCATTAGCTTTTATAATTAGTACTCCTCTGAAGCATGTATGCTTAGGTTATTGAGAACATTATGTCATAGGGACGTGTAGTACTTGATCTCACTAATACCTCAATGCTATTTTAAAATTCTGACTTATACTATTTTTCCAGTTCAAAATAAAGTATTTGTTTCTTTAACTTCTGGGTACTTCAATGTGTTATTTACTTTCTAAATACTTGACATTCTTTCAATGATAACTCCTTTTACCGATTTCCAATGGATTTGGTTGTGGTGAGCAAAAAGAAGAATAGGAAATGAATCATTTATACAGGATCCCTTGCCACAAGGACTAATACAGAGAGCCCACGGAGGAGGATATACAACTGATCAGGGATGGGGAGGGAGGGAATTGGGGAATTCGGGATAACAACACATGGTTTGCCCACTAAATAATGTAACTCATTATGGACAATAAATATATATTAAAAATTAAAAAAATAATTGAAACTTAATTAATAGTCCATAACACTGTCTACTTTTGAAAATTTCCTAAGCTCACTTAGTAATAATGCCTATGTATCCTTTTCTTGTTGAGTAAAGTGTTGATGAATGTTAACACAGCCAAATTAGTCAATAATCATATTGTAGTCTCCTATACTTTTTAACTTTATGTCTACTTGCTCAATCAATTTTCCTGAAAGTTATATTTATATTTTTCAGTGCAATTGAAAAACTCTGCTTGCATTTCCATCATATTATTTTCATCAGGCCATTTGAAACTCTTTCATTCAGGATGTATATACATTTACAATGTTTCCATTTCATACATTATTAATTTCATCAAAATGAAATTAGTTTGCTTAACCCTAGATTAATCCTTGCTCTAATATCACCTTGTCTGATATCAATATAGCCTGAATATTTATCCATCAATCATCATTATAGAAGTGTACAATTTATGATTATCTTACATCTTGTATTTCCTCTTTTAGCAACTGTTACCAGGGCTCATCGTGTCTTTGAGTAGACAAATATTTTCAGCTTGTGTTATTTATCTTCTTTTAAGGAAATTCTTTGACAAAGATTTAAGTATACTGCCAAAGGAATCTGACAAAGAAAAATTTTGGAAGGAATTATTCTAAAAATATGCTAAAGCCAAGCTAACAAACAAGACTGTGGTATTTGTAGAAGAATATACTTAATAAACTGGAGAATAGGATGGAGATGTTAATAAGAGACCCACACAAACAGGACAAACTGGGTTTTGACACAAGCAAAATCAATTTACCCGAGGAAGGAGGATCCTTTGATTAAGGCGTATCCTTCAACAAATGGTGTTGGAGCAACTCTACATCTGCAAACAACACATACTCCATTCTTAACCTCATATTGCAGATAAAGTTGTACCTCTGTTATATATCAACTTAAATGGAAAATGTTAAGCCTGGCTGTTTTTTTTTTTTCTTTGAGCTGAGTCTATGTTCCATGGTGGTAAATAGGATTCCCAGGCTGGATGTTGCTTTTACAAAATCAGCAAAATCATTCCTGTATTTTCTGCCAAGCTACTCAGTAGAGATGCAACAACTTATGCTTCCTGGTGATAAGATTTAGTTCCTTAATGGTGATACTGGTAGGCAATCCATGATCTTTGACCATACTGGGCAAGCCTTTGACACTGACCTCTGTCCTCATCCTCCCTAGTAAGGAGGGCACTCATCAGTGTCTGAGACACCCAGCATTGTCAGCAAGGTCCTGAGTTGAATCACAGCAGGAATGTGACTACCTGCTGAAAATATTGCTACCCTTGGGACAGGAAGTACCACACTAGGGGTTTTCCGCTTATTTGTGAGAATATGTAAAGCTATTCTGATGCTCATCTTCCTCAGTCTTACCTTTTGTCATGGCTCCCCTTTTACTGTATTTTGCATTATTTCCAGGTTATAGGGTTATGATAAGTACTTCACACATTGCCCATATAAAAATAAAAATACAATGTAAAAATTAGCAGGGTTGGCTTTTATTTTAGAATAACAATGAGGATCACAATTTCATTTTCAATTAGGATAGTGCTACTTAAGCTCAAGTTTAGAAACTTGACCTTATCCACAATTTACCTGTCCACAATATTTCTTACTCATGAACAATCACAGCATACAATATAAAATTGAAAAATTTAGATATAAACAATACAATTTTCCAACTGCATACCATTTTGAATAGCATAAATATATCTCATAGTGTCTGCCACAACCCATCCAGGAAGGCAATCATGTCTTTTTCCAAAGTATTGATGTGTGCACTTCCTGTCCACTAATCACTTAGTAGACATTTTTTATGTGATGAAGTGTCAAGATATTACTTTAGTTGTGACCATGTTTCCATTACAGGTAGCCTACAGGTAGGTTGCAATGTGCATATCATTCTCTTGATGAGAGACCGGAGTGAACTGTCATATCAGAGAGAAAGCATATTCATAGAATCATTATATTATTTTTCCATTTCGCATTTAAAAAATTTCTTACTATGCCTGATTCATAGAGTAATCATTATGTATGTATGGAGAGAGTGTGTATATATAGGATTAGGTCCTATTTATGGATTCCACACCAACAAGGGATCCTGGAATTCAGATAAGGGGATTATGATCAAGGGAAAAAAATAAAGTATAACTTGTTATTTCCAAACTGACTAAATCATTGATGTTGAAATAACTATCTTTTTAAAGGTAATGTCTGCAATTTATTACAGAGCAAAATAAAATGTCACTTGAATGAGCAAGTAAAATAAAATGTTCCTTATAGTAATAAGGTATTATAAATTTACTGCTTTACTTTAAGCAAAAAAAATGAAATAAATTAAAATCATAGCCTGGGAGATGGCTCAACACTTAAAATCATTTGCTTGTAAAGCCTGACAACCTGAGTTGGCCAGGGCTCAAGTCCCCAGTAGACTAAGCCAGTTGCACAGGGTGACATGTACATCTGGAGATCATTTGCTGTGGCCCATTCATATTCTCTCTCTCTCTCTTCTCTTTCGCTTTCTCTTTTTTCTCTCTCTTTCCCTCACAAATAAATATATAAGATTAAAAATATATAGCATGATAAAGAGCCAATGAAAAAGTTTTGTGAAGTACTTTTAATGAAGACATTTCAGTTTGTATTATTAAATGTCCTCACCTGGAGAAATGGAGACGTCCCATTAAAGGTAGAAATATGGCAGGCAAGAAAAAAACCTGCTTTTAGTGGGATACTGTTTGTTTTAATGTTTATTTTTGATACAGGGCGTCCTCCATCATCTATGTCCTGTTATGTTTTATGTATATGTAAAGAGGTATGTTCAGACAATTGTCAAAGTTATGTTTGAGAGAAAGCATCAAAAAATAGCTTCTGAAAAAAAAAACTTAAGTATAATTAATTACATAGTATTATTGTTTAATTTAGTGAAAACAAGAGCAATTTACTCATTTATTTGAATGCATTTCATTAACAGAAAAATAATTATTTTTCTATTTTAATGCTCTTTTCATGTTTGTTTGCCATGCAAATAATCCCACTGTATTTTCTTGCTAAATGTTTTTTTAGAGTAGAATTTCACTAATTTATGGACTTCTCCTTGCCACAAGAGAAATCAAAAATGCCCAGAATTTTTTCCTTAAAAATGTTGTAGATGGACTGGAGAGATTGCTCCATGGTTAAGGTGCTTGCCTGTAATGCCTTACGACCTGGGTTCAATTCCCCAATACCCACGTAAAACCAGATGCACAAAGTTATATCTGGAGTTTATTTGCAGTGGATAGAGGCCCCGGAGTGCCCATATTCTCTGTCTGTCTCTCACTTTTCTCTATCTCTCTGTTTGCAAATAAATAAAATATTTTTAAATGTCATGCATATATCAGTGAACACATAGAATAGTCCAAATAATGTCAAGTAATTTCAACTTGAATGCATCATTTCCATGATTCAATATCATTTTTATAATATTGTCAGTCATAACCAACAAGACATGCGTTTTTAGTGGATTCTAAACTTAAGTACGCAAAAATAGAAGATAAAAAACAGTAAAATGTGACACATTATTTGTGAGTTGTCAATGTCTATGAAATGGATTTTGAAATTTAATAAAGCTCCATTGCAGAATTACAACATTTAACAAAATTCAAAAGGCTTAATTTTACCAACATACATGAAATTGCTTTTATGTTTTATTATATTATGTGATATTAATCATATCAAAAGGCAAAAGGTGAAGTACCTGAGTAGAGCCACAAACATCTTACAATTGGAAGTTCACATGAGATAGTCTACTCTCTGGAGGAAGATAATAACATAAACAGTGCCTACAAAATGCAGAATCTGAGATCCCATGAAGAATCCCTTTCCTGTATAAAAAAGGTACCTAAATTTGCATAAGATTCTTGACATTGACAGAATACGACATTCCCAGTCACTTAACAAGTAAACTTGATTTAATAGAGATCCCATAATGTTGCCTTTCCGTAAATTAACAAGCATTTTACAAAGTGATTATTATATCTCTTGTCTTAAAATTAACACATTAATATTATTCCCAAATTATTTATTTCTCCAGAGAAGGTTTATGTTTTGTAGTTGTTATATAAATATATATTTTAATAATAATATGGTAATTTCTGGCTCTATTCTTAACACTTCCACTTATTAGCCGTGAGTCTTGTTTCTTACCTATATACCTGTGCATCTGGTTTCACACAAACAGTGAAGGGTGATATTATGTAAATCATGACATTTCTATAATAAAAATTACATGCTGTGCGTGATAAATAGGTATTTATTTATTTAAAGTTATGTTTATGAAGAATTGTATTGAATAAATTTCTCAGTCATCAAATAAGATATATAATTAAATACTATAAGTTTTGATAATTTTAGATCTCTACACAAGGTATCTTGAAACTTTATCAGAATGTAAATGTTATATCCTTGGCAATAGTTCTTTTTCATTTTCTGCCTACATTCCCCACAGCCCGTTTTCATCATCTACTTCTCTTTGTGGACACCCATCTGACCATCATCAGAATCTTCAAAGAAAATATTACCAGAATAGTTTTTCGTTTTACACAGAAAGCTTTTTTTGAAATTATGCTCTATAGATCTTTCCTTTTTCTGGAGACAGGGGCTTATTCTAGCTTAAACCGACTTAGAATTCATTCTGTAGTCCAGGCTGGCCTTGAACTCATGTTGCTCCTGCTACCACAGCCTCCTGAAGGCTAGGATGACAGCAGGAGCCAGCATGCCCAGCCAACTTTATTTCTTTAATGATACTGTCTTCAAGTGCCTTCAAAGTTACTTGTAGATCCATAAATGTTTTGTTATGTTGAAAAATAAAAATAATATGCATTTGTACACTGTTGGCCTCCCTGACTAAAGCTAATTAATCTAGGTTTAGAGGCAAAACATTTAGTCTCCTCATGTTCCTCGAAAGACAAATCAAGGACCTTTGTTTCTTTTAACCAGTGTTTAAGGAGCATTTGAATCCCTTCTCTGCCTTCAAATCCTGTTATGGCTAATATGCTCCTTTCATTTACACTTTAGAAGATATGTTAGTGATTTCTACCTGCTACATTTCTGTGTCTAAAGTCCATTCCGCATGATGGTAAGGGGCACACCAAGATAAACACTCTGCACCTTGTGATTGCTCTGGGGTCAGGAGCAGTTGAGAAGCCAGTCCCTGTGGCTTGACAACACAACCCAGCCAAGCCAAGTCTTAAACAAAGACAACTCTTAAACAAGTGTCTTTTTCTTAGAAGGTATAGATTTACCTAATAAATATTAAAAGCCTTAATCTTATTCTGGTCTGTCATGATCTCATCTGGAAGGCCTCTGGGAAAATGCAAATAGATATGTTGGGTCTGTGTGAGTTACTGGGTATCTTGCTGGAGGTTTAACACTGGATTTGTTCATCGGAGTTATGCCAGTCTTTCCCACTGAGGGGAGCTAGCTGCAAGAATTGAAACAATTCTGAACAGCCACCCTTCCTTCCATTTAGAGGATAGAACATACATAAATTAAGCATAAGGAATCAATGGCCATGTAATCAGCGAGCTTTCTTTAAGTAGTTCACTAGAAATACAACTGAACCAATGGCATCAATAGTTCTTTCACAATGATATCTGTGAAAGAACTGATTAGATTCTACTGTTTAACACAACTACTTTAGGACTTGGGACACTTTCCTTAATTTCATTTGTAAAGAGATTAAATCTGTAGACAGACAGAGATGATGTTACAAAAATTTTAAAATATAACATTGAAGTAGAGAACCAGGCAAGCAAAAAATAAATATGTACACACACAGAACAAGGATGTAAAAATATAACTATGAATATTAGATGAGATAGAATATTTTGTAGAGCAAGTTAACATAGAGTTAGTTTTAGGAACCAGAGAAGAGAAACCCTATCTATTTTAGAGAAAAAAATTGTTGTTTGCTAATATTGATTTCTCTATCAAATATGTTGTGTCATTTTCTGAGCAAATACTAGGTGATATAATGTGCACTTGTCATAAACCCATCTCGAACCAGGTGCAGTCAGGGATTCCATATGGCTATTTCTTGTCATCCGCTGAAACAGAAATCAAAGAAGCAGCATTAAAATGAAACTCTGTAAAGGATATTGTGCAGGGTGTAATATTATTTTCTGAAAACCTATAATAGATGTAACCTGCCTGTGGCACAAAATGTTTACATAAAAATTGGTTCAAAACAGTTATTTTCTGACTTACTACCACTGGCTAGATCAATGTAGCAATCTTCTTGGCTGGCCCGATTTTCTGATTCTGAGACATTGTGGAAGTCATTTATGCATTGAGTGCTCATATGTCCAGCTTGCCTGTGATAGTCCAGAATTAAGTTTGCTGTCTCAGAGTAATTATTAACAGCTCCTTTTCTATCTTCCAAGGTGTCCAGGTTTGCATGATAGATTAAATTGTCACCCTCCTGACTCACAGGCTACTGATTCATTCTACCGTGTCTAAACCATCACAATTACCTTCCCAAGTAATTTCATAAACTGATCAATGCTGAACACTTATGGGTATCACCTTCCTTCTCAGTTCAGATGTCACGTGTAATTTTTCTTTTATTTCCAATGTGACATAGTGTGGGAAATAACGGTATACTCCCTGAGGCAATTCAGTTGGGGATTCTCTTGTTCTCACTGGAAGTTGCAAGCCTTTGTCAGAGTTATTAAGCTGCTGGGCAACTTAGTTAACTCACCTACAGAATGGAAGTGACAATAGTTTCTCTTACAATCATCAAAAAAGTTTCCCATGTTGGAAATCCTAAGTACTTGGAATAAATTGTGAGGCAGCCAAAGTGGGCATTAGTTGTGGGCATCTTGGCTACACTGGCACTCTTTTTTGGGATATCTTTATTATCTTTAGTTTGATACATTGTATGAGTAAATTTTATGATGGTACCTCATTTCCCCCTTCCCTGTCCCTAACCCACTGGGAGCCCTCCTCAGTGGGCATACTGGATCAGTCCATGGGGTAGGGGTTTATGAAGGGAGGTAACAGGTTCTTCCCCCTTTGTTTGTTGTTGCCAAGGCCAGCAATGTCTCTGGATATTCTCCCCCTCCATGGCTCTTACAATCTTTCCGCCCCTTCTTCCACTCAGTTCCCTGAGTCATGGTGGATAAGTTTTATCTGCTTTGTTTTTGAGATCTTAAGTGTCTCTGTACTTCTGCTTTGGATTTTGTTGAATATCCTTGGTGTCTGTTTCGTGACCCTGTCCTGGGTTAATTGACTCACTGTGGTGATAGGTCTCTTGTTTATCAAGCCACTCTCTCAAAGGTTTCACTTGGGGCCTACAGTATAGGCATGGGTTGGTAATCACTTGCTGGGTTATCCGCCATCATCCTGTGGCTTGTTGGAGGAATTGGATTGACCACAGATCTCTCCCTGCCTTCTGAAAAATACAAACAGAATCTCCATAGGAGAGTGAGATCAGTATAGGTTACATGAGACACACATTGCTAATTTGACAAGATTCTACAAGCAGTAGCCATTCTGTAGTTCTCTGGTAGTATGAATTTCTCCTTGGAGCCCAGGTTTTTGATCCCTATAGAATATTGCCCTGGATCCCAATTCCAGTTATGGGTTCTTTGTCACTGAGTGGATCTCTTGGCCATTTTGAAAGCTGCTGATTACCCTCCTAGGTTTTGGTGCCACTATTGTACAAGTGACCACATCTTGAATCACTGTTCTCTCCCATAAAGCCCAGTGTTCAGCCATCTCATGAAAACAGTCTGAATTTCATATCAGACGTTTCTGCTTACTCCAGATATTGTTGACCAATTTCCCCTGGCAAGTCATCTAGTACCTACCAGCACTGCACATGCTACCATCTGGTTGCTGGTTGCCATTCGGGATCTTGCAGTTTTGTGTGATGACATTCTGTGGTTTCTTCAAGCAATGGGATCTTACCTTTGGCATGGGGTGGGTATTCAAGGGCCTTGACAGAAGCCTGTCTTGTTATGGGGATCTCATGGGTCCCTTTGATCAATAGCTCATTGTGGGAAGAAACCTATGACTGGGACAGGGAGGTACAGGTCTTATCAATTTTTCATGAGGTTAGGCTTCATCCCATTATATATTCATGGCCCCTCTTACCAGGCTATGCACATATCTTCATCACAAGTTTATTGTGTGAATGTAAGGATTTTATGGATTCAATTCATTTTTAGTTTAACTTATTATATAGGTTCCCGTTCCCTTCTATTCTCCCCCCATTCCTTTCATCCCTTTATAGTGTCTCATTTCACCTGTCAGGTTTGTTTAGAGTTTAAACATAACCTGGTTAGGAACCACATATGAGGGAGAATATGCAGCATTTCACTCTCTGTTCTTGTGTGAGTTCACTAAGTATAATCTGCTCCAAGACTGACCACTTTACTTTAAATTTCGCTATGCATTCTTCCTTTCAGCTGAGTAGAATTCCATCATGGAAATATACTACATATTTGATATTCATTCTTCCAGAGGTGGGCATTTGGATTGATTCCAATCCTTAGCTATTAATGAATTGAGCTGCAATAAACATAGTTGAACAAATGCCTCTTGGCTGAAGCATGAAATTTTGAGGGTAGATGCTTAGTAAAGAGATAATGGGGTCCATTTGTAGTTCTATATCAATTCTATTCATGAATCTCCAAATTGCTTTCCATAGTGGTTGGATGAGTTTGCAATCCCACCAGCATTGAATGAGGGTTCCTTTTTTTTCTGCATCCTTGACAGCATCTATTATTGTTGGGTGTTTTAATGATTCCCATTCTGACTGGAGTAAGGTCATTGTAGTTTTGGTTTGCATTTCCCTGATGATTAAGGATGATTTGCACTATCTTATATCAGAATTGGCCATTTGTGCTTCCTCCTCTATGAATTCTCTGTTGAGATCTGTGCCCCATTTTATGAAGGGGTGGTTTGATTATTTATTTTTTTTATTTTTTGAGTCCTTTGAAAGTTCTAAATATTAGACATCTTTGTTATAGCTGGAAAAAAATTATCTCCCAGTTTGATGGTGGTCTATTGGCTCTGAGTATGCTATGTTTGTGTGCACAGAAGCTTTTAAGCTTGATGAAATCCCATTGATTAAGTTTTGCACTTCCTGGGCTACTACTGGAGGTTTGTTCAGAAAGTTTTTCCTTACCCCTATCTTGTGGATTGTTCCTTCTACTTTTTCTTCAAGGGCTTTCAGGGTTTCAGGTTTTATATTAAGATCTCTGATCCATTTGCAGTTGATTTTTGTACATGGTGAGAGGAATGAGTCTATTTTCATTTTTTTACAAGTTTTTTATCCAATTTGTCCAGCACCATTTGTTGAAGATGCTATCTTTATGCCAGCACACATAGTTGGTGCCTTTGTCAAAGATCAAGTAACTATAGTTACTCAAGCTAACAGCAGAGTCTTCAATTCTGTTCCCCTTGGTCTGTCTTTTTTATGCCAATAAGCTATTTTTGTTACTATGGCTTTGTAGTATGTCTGTAGGTCAGGAATGGTGATTCATCCTGAGGAAGTTTTTTTTTTTTTTTTTTTTTTTTTTTTTAACTGAGGATAGATATGGCTATCTGAGGCTTTTTGCCATTCTAAATAAATTTTGAGATTCATTTTTCGATAGCTGTAAAATATAAATCTGAGTTTATATGTTAATGGCGTGACATTGAATCTATATATTGCTTTTGGAAGAATTGCCACTTTTATTATATTAATTCTACCTATGCAGGAGCATGGACTATCTTTCCATCTTTTCACATATCCCTCTATTTCCTTCCTGAGTATTTTAATTTTTTTCATTATACAAGTCTTCCACATCCTTAGTTAATGATATTCCAAGATATTTGATTTTTTTTTAAATATTTTATTTATTTATTTGAGAGAGAGAGAGAGAGAGAGAGAGAGAGAGAGAGAGAGAGAGAGAGAGAGAGAGAGAGAGAGAGAGAGAGAATGGGAACTATGGGGCCTCCAGCCACTGCAAATGAACTCCAGACACATGCGCCCTCCGGCTTTATATGGGCACTGGGGAACTGAACTCAGATCCTTCTGCATTGTAGGCAAACGCCTTACTGGCTAAGCCATCTCTTCAGCCCGATATTTGATTTTTTTAAGGCTGTTGAAAATGGGACAGTCTCTCTGATGTCTTTTTCTATCTGCATATCATCTGCATATAGGACGGACACTGATTTGTGTGTGTTAATTTTATAACCTGCCACTTTGCTGAAGGACTTTTTCACATTCAGGTGTGTACTGATACTATTCTTCAGGTCTGTCAAGCATAGGATAATGTCATCTGCCAAAAGGAATAGTTTTACTTCTTCCTTTCCAATTTGTATCCCTTTTAAGCCTTCCTTCTGTCTTATTGCTTGTGCTTGAACTTCAAGCACTATGTTGAAGAGCTGTGGTGAAAGTCAACATCCCTGTCTTGTTCCTGATTCAAATGGGAACTCCACGAGTCTTTCTCCATTGAGTATGATTTGGGCTTTAGGAGTTTTTTATATCACCTTTATTATGTTGAGGTATAAGACATCTATGCAAAGCCTCTCCAGAGTTTTGATCATGATGTGGTGTTAAATTTTGTCAAAGGCCTTCTCTGTGTCAATTGAGATGACAGTGTAGTTCTTGTGGTTGAGTCTATTAATGTGGTGGATTACAATGATCAACTTTGATATGTTGAACTTTCTCTGCATCCCTGGGATGAAGCCTGTTTGGTCTAGAAGGATAATATTTTTGATGTATTGTTGAATCCAGTTTCTGAGGATTTTTTTTAAGGATTATTGCATCTAAGTTCATAAGGGGTATGGGTCTGTAATTTTCGTTTTTTGTTGCATCTTTGTCTGGTTTGGGGAGTAGGGAGATGTTAGATTCATAGAAGGAGTTTGGAAATATTCCCTCTCTTCCTATAACACGAAAAAGCTTCAGAAGTAGTGGTTTCAGTTCTATGATAAAAGTTTGCTAGAATTCACTTGTGAATCCTTCAGGTCCTGGGCTATTTCTTCTGAGGAGGTTTTTGATTGCATTTTCAATTTCCATGGATCTGATAGGTTTATTCAGAAGCTTTATCTGCTCTGGGTTATGCTTTGGTAAGTGGCAGGTGTCTAGGAATTCATCCATTTCTTCCAGGTTCTCCAATTTTGTGGAGTAGAGGTTTCAGAACTATTATCTGGTTGTGACCTCTCCCTTTTCATTTCTGTTTTTTTTTTTTTTTTTTTTTTTTTTTTTTTTTGTAATTTGGGCCTTCTCTTTTATTTATTTATTTTTGTCTACTTAGATTGGCCAAGGATTTGTCAATCTTATTTATTTTTTCAAAGAAAGAGCTTATCATTTCATCTATTTTTTATATTCTTCATTTCCAGTTAATTAACCTCTGCTCTGATCTTAATTATTTATTTTTGGCTTGAGCTCTTAGGTTGTTATTGTTTTAGTTTTTCCAATGCCTTTAGATAGGTGGTTAGATGACTAATTTTAGGCCTGTCTATCTTTGTTATGAAGCTGTTTAGCACTATGAATTTTCCCCTTAGCACAGCCTTCTTTGTATTCCATAGGTTTCGGTTTGTTGTGCTTTCATTATCATGTATTTCTAGAAATTTTTCAATTTCTTTTTTGATTTCTTGAATGACATGTTCATTGTTGAATATTGCATTGTTCATTCACCAATAGTTGGTGTATATTTGCTGCTCCCCCCTTTTTTAAATTCCTAACTTTAAAGCACTGTTGTCTGAAATGATGCAGGGGGCTATGTCAATCTACCTGAATTTGTCGAGGTTGTTGAGGCATGTTTCATGTCCTAGTATGTGGCCTAATTTGGAGAAGGTTCAATTGGCTGCTGAGAAGAATGTCTATTCTGTGTCCTATAATGGCTATATATATATATATATATATATATATATATATATATATGTGTGTGTGTGTGTGTGTGTGTGTGTGTGTGTGTGTGTCTGTGTGTGTCTGTGTGTGTGTGTGTCTGTGTGTCTGTGTGTGTGTGTGTTAGGTCTAGTAGATCTATGTTGTTGTTAAGCTCTGTTATTTCCCTGTTGACCTTATGTTTGGATAATCTTTCTAGTGGTGATAGTGGTATATTAAAGTCTCCTATTTTGATGGAATTAGAGTTTCTGTTTTTTCAGTAAATTTTGCTTTGTGAAATGTGGTGAACCTGTATTTGGAGTATACATATTTATGACGGTGATATCTTCTTTTTGAATTGTTCCCTTCATGAGTAAAAAGTGACCCTCATTGTCCTTTTTAATTAATTTTGGTTTAAAGTCTATTTTGTCAGATATTAATTTAGCCACTTGTGATGTTTAGGTTTTTTTGTCAACTTGGATCTTTTTAATTATCTTGGGTGGGTCTCTGAGGATGTTTACAGGAAGGCAGCTTCTCAGCAAGGGGTAGGATTTAAAGAAGCTCAAAGAAGCTAGAAGTAAACATCCTTTCCTGTGTGGGCCATGCAGGAAGGAAATTCCAGAGACTCGGAAGCCATTAAGTATGGGAAAGGGTTGCAAGACCCCACACTTAGGCTATATAAAGGGGAAGAAATTCTCTCCTTCCCTCCTGCATACATCCTCCCACAGTTAGTTCACTCTTACATTGATTAATGTGTTTTTGAAGTCAGTCATATATTTCTCTATTAGGTTCAGTCTTATGTTGATTCTCTCATTGTTGAGTTTCATCTCATTTACAACTTTATTGACAGCTTCCATTTCAGCCATCATGCTGGTCATGATCTCATTGAAGTTATAAACTTGAGTTACTTTATTCTCATTTTGGAGTTTTGGTTTTACCTCCTCTGTGTTCTCATTGGCCTCTACCATTGTGGGACTAGGGGGTCCTAGGTTGGGGAGTCTCAGCCTGTATAGCCATGTTTTCTTTTTTTTATTATTACATTGGTTTTTGTCCATTTCTGGATAAGTATCTAGTTTCCTTGTGGGGGCCCCTAGGAGTTTTCATTGGGTATGTGGGTTGTGTTCTGTTCTATGTACTAGTTGTGCTTGGGTTAGCACTGTCACCAAAGATGAGTTAGTTGCAGAGGTTCCAGATGTGTCAGCAGTTCTGGACTAGTGTCAGAGATATTCTCTGGGTGTAGTCATTGATGTGTGTTCCTAATGGGGTTCAGGAGTATTCAGAGCAGACCTACTTTCTCTTCTTCTTCCTCTGTATCCCAGCAGGGTGGATTTAGAGATCTCCCTTGTATACTCTGGCAAATGCCTGCCAGAGAGTTTTTGTTCAAAGTTGGAACTGCAGCAAGGCTTTCTGGTGGGTGCAGTTCACTGTGTTCTGTCTGGAATAATGGTACACTACTAGGTTTAAGCTCAACCAGTATCTCTCCCATTTAAGTTGTTCTGTCCCCAGGCAGATTCTATCATTCAACAGACTGGATCACTCTGCACCTGAATGCTCAGCCTGTGAGCCAACAAATTGGTCTCCTCCTTACCAGGGGAATTGTAGGTGCTATTTCTGTTTGTTTTCCCTGGAGCTCAGGGCCTAAGTACACATGACATTCTTCATGCTCTTTACCAGGCTGGAGCACCCTGAACCTGAATGCTCCTGCTGTGTGCCATTGTTCTGGCCTCCTCACCACCAAGGGAACTCCAGGTGCAGTTCGTGTTTGTGATCCCTAGAGCTCCAGGCCCATACAGGTGAGCACTCCTCACCATCCTGGAGCTCATGGGGCTGGGTTCCTCCCTTCCCCTTTCAGGAGCAGATGCACTGCCCTCTGGGAGCCCCTTCGACCCACACTCTACTGACCAGCTTCCCTCCTCTCACAAACACAGCACATGACACAGAGTTTCTTAGATATGTATAGACCTGGGTGGAGGTAAGTGAGTCACACCTGCTTTCTCTTCTTGTCCCTCTAGCTCAGGGGGCTAGGCAGTGACCTTCATTGCCTAGCACTGTGTGCCACTGGGAATGGATCTTCAACTGAATCCTACTGGGTGTGTTCAAAGCATTTTGATCTTTGGATGTTGGTCCTTGGTGAAAGTACTGGCTTGTTGTTTTTCTCTGCATGGATCTATGAAGGGAAGCTAGCTTCTTTGCCATAGACAGTGTAACCCTGGATGATGTAATCCTGAAATAAACCACTGTCTCCTGTAAGGTGTGACAGGTTATATGTTTTTTCCCCAGCAACACAGATTTAACTACAACAGTTAATATGGTATCAAGTGGGGGCAGTTACTGCGATGAGTCTACCATGTAGACTTCAATCTTTTGTAACTTGTGTTCTGAAAGAATGTGATAGAACTTGGTAATTTGGAATGGAGAGGCCTCACAGTGCAGTCAGCCAAATTTTATGAGCTTTTCTGTGTGAGTTTGAAAATGCTGAATGCAGAGAGAACTGTGTTGGCTTATGAACTTTCATAGGGAAAGGAGAGATAGCATAGAACCTTGTTGGAGCTTGGCTACACTAAAAAAGGCAAAGTACATTCTGCTTCCCAGAGAGTTAAATCAAGGTTGAATTTAAAAATAATGGACAGGTATACTTGGTGGGAGTTATAGAACTGAAGGATTCACTATGTAAATAAAGGTGTAAGTCACCTGTATTGGGAAAATCCCCCACCACTCTCTCTCTTATACACTTACTCTGCCCCACCATTATGTTCACAATACAATGCATATTCATGGTTCCTCTCTTAACAGCCTGTGAAATTTTCAGACCTATTTCACCTACATTTTGCATATTGAAGAAGACAGGTGACTCATTTATTGAGTTTATATTTGAAAGGGTAAGTAGCATGCAGCAGCCACAGGACCCAGATACTGAAGTTAAAAAAAAAAAAAAAAAAACCTCATTGCAATCAGCCATGCACTTAGTCTAATAAACCATCACATTTGTTAATTAGAAATAGTGACTTTACTCTGACAGTGTGTGAAGAGTTGAAGAAAATGCAGAACAGAATTTGTTATGGAGTAAAGGGTTAGTATGTATGCCACCTCTTCGTTATGGTAGCTCTAATTCCAAAAAATATCATGATATTAAAATCCCTGATACTCTCAGATGTACAACTATTACAGCATAATTGTAGCAATAACTTTAGATCTTTGAAATAAGCAGCAGTCTTTATTTTAAGTTAATAAAAGAGACTTATCTACTGTAATAGATGAAATGCTATTAAAGGTTTCTAAAATTATCTGCAATGAGAAATGTCTATAAGAAAAACAACATTAATAAATGGGCTATTTGTGGAGTGCTTACTGAATTAACTACATTAAAGCAATATTACAACTACAGAGTTTGGCATATCTAAATTGTAAGAAAAAACAAGTGTGGTTATATACTCATTGTTTTTATAAAGTAGGAAATGGGCTTAGAAATGAATCACAATTACCTTTCATGGAGAGATTTTTAATCAATGGTCTAAACTGTGATTGAACCTGGTCACAGAATACAATATGAAATTAATCACATTTAATCACAGGCCCAGACAGTGATCCAATCAGAACATGTCCTAAGTTACTTGACACAGTAGTTATATTCTGTTTTGAAAATAATACATTAAAGTATGACATTCATTTTCTTGTTAAAGTATTTGTCATGGTTTGATCCAGGTGTCCCCCACAAACAATTGAATGTGTTCTGATAGATCGATCCTCAGCTGATGGCAGTTTAGGTTTTACAACCTCGATGAAGCTGTGTTGTTGCGGGCAAGCTTATGGGGTTATAAGCCAGCTTCCCCTTGCCAGAGTTTGGCACACCTTCCTGTCGCTGTTTGCAGTGCTGTGGCAGAGGTGATGTCCAGCCCTCTGCTCATGCCATCGTTTTCCCTGCCAGAATGGAGTCTCCCCTCGAGTCCGTAAGCCAAATAAACCCATTCCTCTACAAGCCGCTTTTGTTTGGGTTCTATCTGCGCAGCAACTAGAAACCTGACCCCAACAGTTTTGGTACCAGGACATGGGGTCATCTGTTGCTGCTGGAACCCTGGTCTTGTGGCTTTGGTTTTCTGGAAGTGATCTACAGGAGGAATGTGGAAGGATTTGAACTCCCGGCCTAAGAGGTGCCTCGCAGTATTGTGAGTACAACGTGATGGTCAGAGTTAAAAGACCTGAATGTAATGAGAACTATGGACTGTGAGGTTTGGCTTACGAAGGGGAGAAAGAACTTGGTCAGGACTGTGCCAGAAGCAGTTTGCATGAGAGGCTTGCTGTGTTCTGCCTGCCTATGTCCTGGGAACCTGTGCAGGGTTGTGTTTCGTAAAGATGGACTGGTGTGAGCAGATGGAGATGGCACAGAAAGAAGATCTTTGGGTCGAAACTGCTGCCCATTCACCTGCAATTGTTTGAGAGATGAAAACCATTGAGATTGGGCCAGCTGGTCTGCATTGGAACAACAGGAAGAATGCGGACTTTTGAAGTAAGGGGCCTGAATGCTTTGTTCCCCCCTGGATTAACAAGTTGGTAGCCCACCTGGTTCTGTGGAATGGAGATTGGTTAGAAAGAGAGGGTCATTGGATTTGCAACACAGTTTTGTTTTTGAAAAATG
>PVHP010003449.1:0-24566 GCA_004024765.1 Zapus hudsonius
GAGTAATGGGTGCTCCAGGGCCTCCTGCCACTGCAGATGAACTCCAGAAACATGTGCCACTTCCTGCATCTGGCTTTATGTGGGTACTGGGGAACTGAACCCAGGCCATCAAGCTTTGCAGGAAAGCACCTTTAACCACTAAGCCATCTCTCCAACCCAACCATGGGCTTTTGACTAGGTTCTCGGTACCATGGAAATGGAATTCTTTCAGGACTTAATTGTAAGTGGATAAATGTTAATTTAAACTAAAACTGTTTAAAAATTTAACTTATTTGGTCAGATCCTTAACCAGATACCTAGCTTTGTTCTGCAAAGAAAATTAATTAAAAAATGATATGACAGGAAGTGGAGCACACACTTATAATCTGTACTCAGGAGAATTTCCATGAGTTTGAGGCCAACCAGGGTTACTGAGAAAGACTCTCCCTCTAAGTGAGTAAATGAATGAAGAAAGAAAGAAAGAAAATTTTAAAAATCATAAACTTCCAATTATATACAGTCACTGACCTTATTCTGATCGTTGTGAGCAGTTAGTGAAGTGATTGTTATTTGCTGACACTCTCCAGCTGGAAGAAAAGAAGCTTTGCCAAGTTTACCTCTTTTCTGCAGCTAGGGAGCCAGGGAAGAAGGTAGCAAAGGACTTTCCAGGGCTGGGATCAAACTCAGAGCCTTATACACGCTAGACAAGTGTTTTCTGCCCTGAGCTATATCTGTAGCCCAAATTGATTATTCTCTAGATGACAGACAATGTAACAGATAAAGTACAAGATACAAGCCCAGAAGATAAGGAAAGGGCCCAGGAAAAAGCCACCTGTCCTTGGGCTTCTGGATTCACACTCCTCACACACGGGCACTCAGTTTCTTTAGCTTTCTACTCCTGACAGTCAGCTTTTGTTGTACCCCACGTATTCAGTACCTTCCCACCTTTTTTGAAGCGTGGAGATGACTTAACTGAATTAAGTGCTGTAGAGATTTTCTCTCTTTTAGGAAAGAAGTACTGTGATTTTTCATTAAGAGCTGTGTATTTTCTAGCAACTGCTCCAGGACCTCTCTATCCAGGACCTGGCAGAGGACATTAGCTTTGGAATAGAGATGCATCTTTTCACAGGAGAGTAAGATGAGTTCTCAGATCCTTCTCGCCATCTTTGGGGTCCACACCTCCAGCTGCTCCTTCAGTGGTGGTCACTGTCTGTAGCCCCTGCAGCAGCCCTGAGGCAGGGCGACTGCCTCCCTCTGTCCCTCTCAGGTGAATCAAGAAGGGTCCTCCCCAGGGGGTTGGATATGGGCACAGCTGCTGCAGGTGCCACACACGTCTATGTGATGGAACTGAGCCTCACTAGACCCCACCCAGGACTCCTTCCCTCGGCTCTACACCTGGGAATCCTCCTTATCCCCAGCTCCCATCTCAGGAGTTCTGCTGCTGGCTGCAGTCTTATTCCCTGGCCTCCCAGGCTCCCATTGTTTTCCTCATCTGTTAGGGCTTTGCCCCACCTCCAGTCAGCCATCACTGGCACCTTCCCTCACAGTGCTCTGGCGATGCAAGGCGATGCTTTTGAGTTAGATGATACAGTGTGAAGGCGGTGTGAGCCCACTGCCAAACCCGAGGGTTTTCCTGGGGTTCTGGGTCTTTCTCTACTTTGGAGTTGCAGTTGATAAGGCTGTTTTCTTGGGGGAAGCAGCCTTGCCATTGTCCTGGGCCAACAGTGAGTTTGTTTCCTTGCTGGCTGAGGTTTTCCTTGTCTGAATCTTGAAGGACCCAGCCTAACATGGTCTTCTTCTCTCTGGGGCCATGCCAGCCTTTGATGCTCTTGAACGCAAACAAGTGCCATCCGCCTCTTGGCTGCCAGTGTGTTGCTAGACTTGGACTTTAACTCTAGGTACAAACCCATCACAACAGGACAAACATAGTGGGAAACCTGTTCTCTTTACCCTCCTTCCTCCCACGCTTTGCGCAGACCTCGTGAGCAAAACAAACTTATTTTGAACACTGGGATCCCTGCACGCCTTACGGCCAATCATTAACCTCCCCGTCCAAGCCCTGGGCGCCAGCCCGATATAAGGCGCCGGCTGCGGCCACAAGCACCGTCCACTGCCCGCCAGCAAAGGACAAGCATTGGACATCGCACCGCTGCCACCTGCCAGAGAGGCGGGACCACCGCATCGCCATCATCTGCCCTGTGACCACTGCCTGCCGTCCTTCCTTGCGATGCCGGAGCTCTCAGCCGTCGGCCGCTGGCCGCTCTTGCTCCTGTTAGCCGTCCAGGTGGGCTTGGCCACCGGCAGCCCCCAGCCGTGGCACTGCGCGCCCTGCTCCGCCGAGAGGCTCGCCCTCTGCCCACCGGTGCCGCCCAGCTGCCCAGAGGTCTCCCGGCCGGCCGGCTGCGGCTGCTGTCCCATGTGCGCCCTGCCTCTGGGCGCCGCCTGCGGGGTGGCCACTGCGCGCTGCGCCTCGGGGCTCGGCTGCCGCGCCCTCCCCGGGGAGCCTCGCCCTCTGCACGCCCTCACCCGCGGCCAGGGCGCCTGTGTGCCAGAGCCGGCCAGTCCAGCCCCGGCGGTGTCCAGCTCAGAGCCTGAAGGTACTGTGCGCCCAGCCTCCCTCCGCCCTTCCATCTCCCTGCTGGGCCTGAAGCCAGTCATGGTTGCTTGGTCCTAGCGCCCCCCCCCCACATAGGGGTCAGGTGCCTTCTGACCCCTATGTGGTCAGAAGGCACACAGCTTCCTGGAGAGTCGGGGAGAGAGCTCACACCTGGGACTCGGATCCCCAGATAGGCAGCTTGGAGCTGGGAGGGAGGGCGCTCCCAGAGAGCGGGATGCCGGCCTTCCTACCAGCCCTGCCCTGGGAATCTGGGTGCTGGAGCGCTTCCATCTGGGAAGGTTTAGGACTCCGGAATGTCCTTTGTAGTATATATCCTGTGACACAGTATGTGCTTCCCAGATGTTTACAGAACATGATGTGAAAAGAGCCGAAAGCTTCACTTCCATTCACTGCTGCAGACAATGTTTGTGTATATGTTGCCAGCTAAGAGTTTGACAATCAGGCTCTTTCCTGAATTTAAGGAGCGATTTGTTTGTAGTAGGAAGCTGGGGAAATGCCTCTTCCCCTGCCCCATCCCCTATCTTCCCCTGTGGGCAGCCAGCATGTCCCGTGTGGGTGTGGAGGTTCATGGTTCCATGCTCGGACAGGACTCTGGATGGCAGCCCTTGACCCTCCCAAAGAGGGAACACCTTCATTCTGGCCGAGCAAATGAAATGGCTCTCAGGGATCCTCGGAGATGGATTTCTGTGACTCTGTCCCTGAGCCCTTAGATTTCCTTTGCACTGAGTCTAGTGATGGAGACAGTACCTGAGAAGAGAAAAGGGAGGTCTGGCCGAGGAAAGCTGCATTTTAGACCTTGCTTCTGAATGAACACTTACCCGCTCGTGGGGTCTGGCTGAACTCCTGTTCATGGAAGGCAGTGCCGGTGGCCTAGTTGGCTCAGGAGCTGACCCTGGGCCTGGCCTTCTGCAGGGCTTTCCTGGCTCTGGAGGATATGCATCTTGGTCTCTTTGCCATGTCATCTCCGAAGTGAAATCACAGGCTACTCCTGCCTCCCCCGAAAGCTAACTCTTCCCAGGACAGAGTTACTCTTGTGCCACCACTGTTTCTCGAACCCTTGGTGAACTATCTGGGTTAACCTGACCCCAGGCTGAGAGGCGAGGGGACAGGTAGTGATGGGGTGGAACAGGGGTAGATGCTTCCTTCCGGAGGACTCATGGAGCTGTGGTGCTTCCTTTTCAGAAGGGAAGGTCGCTGTGGCCCCCAAGAATGAGCCCCCGGAGAGTCAAGAGATGACCGAGGAGCAGCTGCTGGAGAGCTTCCACCTGATGGCCCCCTCCAATGAGGACCGGCCCATCCTCTGGAATGCCATCAGCACCTATAACAGCATGAGGGCCCGAGAGGTGGCTGACCTCAAGAAATGGAAGGTAATATCCTGTGAGCTGACTTCATGTCCCTTAGCTCACCACTCAAGGCAATCTCTAAAGGTGCTGATGAGCTCCCCTGTCCTGACACTGAGCTCACGGGCCTGCTCTGTCTTCTTGATCCCATTTAAAAATAGGGAAAAAGGTCCATATCGAATTTACCATTTTAAGAGCAAGTTTCTGAGGCACTGAGTACATTCAGCAACCAGCACCACCACGCACCTCCGGATTTTTTTCCCTCTCCAACAGCCTGTTTAACTCCCGTATCTTAATTAATGGCTTAATTAATTCTACCACTTGGGGGCAACAGAGAATGGAAGTTGGAGGGATTTCAGTTAATTTGAACGGCAGTAAAAGCAATTGCAAAGATAAGGAAAATTGCTTCTATAAACACACACACCCAGAAAAGTGATAAAATGAAAGCTTTTGATGAACACTCTGGATTTTTATTTGGAAATGACAAGTGGGGGGAAGTTCATTCTTATCTCAAGCCTTTATTTGCACTTGATGTGACGTGTCAATTGCAAGGAAAACTGTTCAAAACTCTAGGCATCTCTGCCGCTAAACTACTCATTTGAGGAGCTAGGGCACTCTAACTTTCCCTAGAAGGTAGGTTCAGGTCAGTGGGTGGCATACACCCCCACCCAGAGATGGGAAAGCAGCCCCAGGAGGGCACGTGACTTCCACATACCCCTAGGATACCACTCCTAGGCAGCACGGCTGCTCCTGGCCCCCATCTTCCTGCCCCATCCAGAGGTTTCTCATCATGGCTGTCTAAAATAATTCACTGTCTCTTATATTCATCCTAATATCAAATTATTCTTTTAGGAGCCCTGTCAACGTGAACTCTACAAAGTGTTAGAGAGACTGGCCAAGGCCCAGCAGAAAGCAGGAGACGAAATCTATAAATTTTACCTGCCAAACTGCAACAAGAATGGATTTTATCACAGTAAACAGGTAGGTGGCCTTGCCAATGTGTGTTCGCACGGGGTGATCCCACTGCTCCACACCCCTCCAGAGCCGTGGTCTGTCTAAGCAACCCTGATGTGCAGTCCCAATGTATACCATAAACGATCTCCTCAAGTTCATCTCCATGGGAAACAGGCCTGAGCTAGAGGGAGTAGGATGAGCACTTCGGGGTGGAAACACCAACACCATCATT
This sequence comes from Zapus hudsonius, assembly GCA_004024765.1. Lineage (NCBI taxonomy): Eukaryota > Metazoa > Chordata > Mammalia > Rodentia > Dipodidae > Zapus > Zapus hudsonius. The sequence continues at coordinate 5,123 of PVHP010003449.1, forward strand.
CATCCAGAAGTCAGGCAAGGAGCTCCCAGGCCTGCCAGTTCCCACCTGTAATATCAGAGAGAGAAAATATGTTTAATTTAGGAAAACAGCATCTTACTTTCTACACACAAAGAAAAACAAGCCCTATAAAAAGACATAATATCCTTTTTTGTGAAGTGCCAGAAACAAATGAAATCAGACATATCAGGATTTCATTTTGAGGAGCTTTGAAAAGGACTTAGAGAGGCACAGTTTCTATGGATTTTATTGGGGGACGTTGAGGATTGCGTTTAGTGATCAGGACCTGTTGCTCACTGGGGCTGGGCTCCTGTCCTCAGGGTCCCTGAAGCAGGTCACTGTGACAGCACTGGACCACTGATCCAGTGCACTGAGGTCACAGCCACCAACCACAAACCAAGAGGGCGCTGGCTTCTGCCGTGCTGCCGGGAGGCTCCCCAGTGCTGTGACTGCCCAGATCGTCCTCCTGATGTTCAGGACTCGGACCCTGTCTTTGCAGTGCGAGACTTCCTTGGATGGAGAGGCGGGGCTCTGCTGGTGCGTTTACCCTTGGAGTGGGAAGAAGATTCCAGGGTCTCCAGAGATCAGAGGGGAGCCGAACTGCCACCGCTTTTTTACCTTACAAAACTGAAAAGAAATACCCCACATGTTCTTTCGCACAAAATATTTAAGTATATAGTATATTTATACCCTGGAATACACATGTTTATATATATATGTGTGTGTATGTATATATATAGGAACTACTTTTTATACTTCACGTATTGCTTGATATATAAAGCTAGCTTATATTTATTCACTGTAAGTATATTTTTTCTACACAGTACCTTGTATTCTATTAATTTATATGTCATGAAACACTTCTCAGCACCATGTATGTAAATACTTGTATTTCAGCTCTTCAGAAGTTCATGCTTTTGTCTGTAAAGAGCATAGAGTGAGCCTACCTAGAAAATGTGAGAGGAAACATGAGGGATGATTTTTGAATTGTTTCAAGGAGGGCAGTTAAGTCAGAGTGTGTTTCAGAACAATCTACTCTGTCTCCCACACGTCCATGTCTGGTGTGAATTGGCAGGGAAAGTGAAGATGCTGATTACGCAATGAAAGCTACATGTGGTGGTGTAATTGCTCTGTGTGGGAATGTGCCTTGGAGCCGTTGTTAAACGCATACACAATGGAAACATTTGGAATAAATACTCCACGGTGGCCATTCATTGAATTCGAGTATCATCTTTGTTTCTGAAATCTTTTTGTCTTTCACCCTCACCTGCCTCGTACTTTGTGCTCTTGGGATAGGACGACAGATGGTGTTTTCTGTCTACAGAGTATCTCGTTCCCACCCCACACAGCTTCTACCTCCAAAAGGTGTCAGGCCTGTAACGGTTATCTTCTTATTGCTGGGACAAGTCACCCAACCAGAAGAAGCTTTGGGAGGAAAGGATTTATTTTCAGCTTGCAGTTTCCAGGAAGCTTCATCATGGCAGAGAAAGCACAGCAGAGGAGGCAGCTGGAGTGTTCCATATCCACATGTTAGTGTCAGGGAGGGAGGGAGAAAGAGAGGGAGGGAGAGAGAGGGGGGGGAGAGAGAGCTCTGAACACACAGTGGCCTGGACTAAACACACCAAGGTCCTCTCCCCGCACCATAGTTCCTCCGGCGAGGCTCCACCACCTGAAGACAAAGTAGGAAGCTTGAAGGCGAAGGGGAACATTGGCAGTCAAACCACCACAAGGCCTCTGTCTGGGCCAGACTGGCGATCGCCATCCTCTTCCTCACCGCTAGTCACTTCTACTTCGAAACGCACCCAGGTACAGGGAGGAGGGCAGTGGGTTGTTTGGGTTTGGGTGCTTGAGACAGAGCTGACTCTCTAGCCCAGGCTGGTAAGCTTCGGCTCAGCTCCTCAGTGCTGGGATTTAGGTGCGTGTCCTTTCTCCTTCATGGCCTTCACTCTCTGACCTTCACCCTCCACCTTCCTCACTGGTTGGGTTTGCAGCCGGTCAGCAACACACTGTCCCCTCCTGCTTCCAGGCCAGAGCTGTCTGTCACTCCCTACATTTCCTCTCCCTCACACCCACCCACTTGGCCCCTCCCCCTGTCGACGGCTCCATCTTTCTAAATCACCTGTTTATCCCCGAAGATCTCGCTCAGGCCCTTCTCTAGCGGCTCCAACTCCTTATCATGAGTTTCCCTCTAACCCTCCAAGTCATGGCTGCCATTCTTTCTGCCAAGCTCTTAAAGGGTAGTAACTACCCCTCAGGAATAGAAGCTGCTTCTTCAACCCACTTAGGGCAAAGCCAAGGGTTTGGCCCCAGCACACCTCATCTGTTAGCTAGGCCTTGGTCAGCTGATCTTAAGGAACTCCTCACCAGGTCACAGAGGCCACAGGTGCAGGCTGGGAAAGAGGAGGTGGCCGTGGGAATCACTCTCAGCATCATTTGTGTCCTTGGTGGTGACATTGTTCACAATCTGACCCAAACTGGTTCTTTGTCTTCTCTCTTGGAAGTTTGGAACCAACCACAAAACCGAGTCAGTGAAGAAAAGTTTACTTTTTTCTCAGGAAATAAGGCGAGGCTGGGAGAATGAGCTCAGTGTCCCCTGGGAGCAGAGGACTGGCGCCCTTTTAAGCCTTAGGAAAGAGAGGGGAAGAGTTTAGCTAATGAGGAGGGCTAGTCATGGCTCTTCTAGGAAGGGGGTCACAGCAGGTCTCCAGGTTCAGGCCTGGTGACAGGTTTCTGCAGTCCCTCTAGGAGTTTTCTAGTATTTCAAGTCGAGGCAGTTCTGCTGCCCTCTGCTGGCCTGACTGTGAAAGTTTTCAATAGGTCAGGGAACCAGGTTAGATTCTGGACAGGATCTACCCAGTCCACTTTGAGAAGGATCTGAGCCAAAATGAAATTGATCACCCGAGGGACCCGGCTTTACCTGGTGGGCCACAGTGAGGTTTTCTGTCCCCTGGGATAAATGGAGGTATAAGACCAGTAGGGGAGGACACATTCAAACCACAACTCCATCCCTCTACAGGCAAGCAGTTTAGACCATGGCTGGCTGCCTGGCCTCAGCCCCTTCTTCCTCCATAGTTGGCTCCACACCCAGGCCTCTATGTAGGCTACACTACTCCGACTCATCTAGGGATTCCGGGGGAGCTCCCAGCTGGAAGAGTCCTCTCCCCCCACCCCAAGTCGGGTTCTCTCACTCGCTTCTTCTGTCTTAATTTAAAAGCCCCTTTGTCAGTGGGGCTTTCCTTAACTTCCTGTCCAAATTAGGGAAGAGTGGAAGGCAAGGAGGGAGGGAGCGAGAGAGGTGGGGAAAGAACCCAGCGACGCTTGTCAAGGTTCTGTAGTTTTCTGTGCATTGGCTTACATCCGTCATGTTCACTTGGCATTGTCTTCTCTAGGACATGTTCAAGAGCAGTGGCTGTGTGTGTCTCAGTCCTTAGCGCACCTCCCAGGATCGGAAAGCAGACTGACAGGGCCTGGTGAATGCAGGACAGGGAAGAAGGAAGGTTGCTTTCTCAGGGCGAGGACGGCTCTGGGCCTAAGCACAGGCTGTAGGAGAGGGAAGGGAAGACACGTCCCTGCTCCTGCAAAGTTTGCCCAAGGGCTTGACTGAAGAAGTGGAGGCTCAGACTCAAATGAGGATCAGTCTGCTTTTCTGAGCAAAAAGAAATACAACCGTGTTCACTATTAAAATTATTGAGATTTTGATGAAATGGAAATCGAAGGAGAGAAGCTAGTTAACATTCTGGTGTATTTCCCTGAAGTGTGTGTGTGGCCAGTGATTGCCTTCTGCTTTTGATTTACTTACCACAAACATTTTTCCACTTTAACTCTTACTCAAAACCACTTCAAGGGCATTTTTTGTTTCAAATGTCCTTGCCCTTTCTTCAGGACTTCTCTCTTGTTACTTTTGGGGTTCTTTTTGGCAAATGGAGTTTGCTAGCCATGCCAATTTGAACTGTAGCTGTTAACACAGCCTCTGTGATTGATGCCAGGGGACAGGGCATCTTCCATTCCCACGTACACATGGTGTGGCTGGGCATTGGCAGCCGGAAGGTGTTGGAGGCTGTCCCCTGGGACGCATGACAGTTTGGAGGTGTTGAACACCGAGGGCAGAGGAACTCTGACCTAGGTGGGAGGCTTGGTGGGGAAGCAGAGGAAGACAGAGCAAGGGGACACCAAGGTTAGCATTCTTTCTGTGAACAGCAGAGCATTTAGGAGGAAGACATGATCAAAGATATCAATTATCCAGAGGAACAGAACCAACAGTTTATATCTATCATTTATGTATATCTACTAATCTAGCATCTATGTGTATTTATCAATTGATAATCTATCTGCCTGTTTATCTATCTTCTTTTTGGTTTCAAGCATGCTAAGTAAGTGAGCTGTAGTCCAAGCTTTTCCCTCTAGTAATCGTCTATCAATCATCCATCCACTTATAATCTAGCAATTATCTACCATCCAGTCACCTATTTGCTTCTCTGGCTTCAGCATCCATCTATGTAAACACACCTATCAGTTGTCTAACCATATCTATCACCTGTCGATGCATCCACTCATAGACCCACCCACCTACCCACCCAGCAACCAAAGGAAATTTTTTCCATGAAGGCTTGGCTCACACACTAGGAAAAATAAGTCCTACCACTTGCAATATGCAAGGTGGGGACCCAGAAGAAGAGAGAGGCAGAAAAGGATCAGAGATCGGAAAATTGGGGCCCTGATGGTGTTAAGTCCTACTCTGAGGACCAGAGAGTATAGAAAGTTCCAGATAGATAAGAAAATGTGAAATTTCTTCTGCTTCTTTAAAAATTCATACTCTTAGCAGATTAGACAATGCCCAGCCATATAAGGGATAGCAGTCAGCTCATCTTGAGGGACTCACAGACGCCCCAAAATAATGATCACTTTGGATACCTAGTGACCCAGTCAAGCGATGAGTGCTGGTAAAGGTCAAAGGCCCAGTGGGTTTAGATGCACACACCTCTGCAGCAGCACCAAAGGCCTGCCAAGTTCTGGGTTCCTCCATGCTCAGACTGCAGGGCAACACACTCCAGGGTCTCCAGGACAACCCATGGCTAGTGTGCACCCCTCTACTCCTCAGTTTGCAAGCACAGCTCTCCAAGGGACTGCTCTCTCATCTTTCTCCTTCAAACCCCATGGACACACTGCGCATCATCAGACTCTGAACACGCCCAGACCCAACTGGCTGGTCACTGTGGACAACTCCTAGGATTCTGGAACCATTTTAGATGTCCGCTCAGTGGGTCAGACATGGCTTTAAATGCAGGGTATCTGGATGTGCGGTCCGTCCTTCAGTACCCTGAAGTGTTATGACACGTCCGAAATTGCCCTGACAATTGTTCCAAGGCTGCAGAGAGGGAACGAGATCCCAGAAGTCAACCCAGCAACCCATGGGGCTCCCCTCTTCTGGACGGTCCATTTCCCTTCCCAAGCACCAGTCGCAGAAGGGCTTCAGGGAAAGGACATGGGCCCGATGGGATGAGCATGTCTCTTCACTTTCTTGCCTAGCTGGGGGACACTGCTCTGAGGAGACTATGGTAACAACCTGGAAAGGCAAGGACCTGCCGACCTGCTCTACCTTCTCACACCATAACAGCCAGCAACATGGCCTCCCAGACCTAGACATCAGACCTGCCTTGCTGGGGGACGAGGGGGAGGGGAAGAGGGTTGCTAGAGACAGAAGCAGGGAAACATTTGTGTTTATGGAGTTTTCTACTATGTCTAGAATATTCTACCCTTTTGGTTATTTCCTCAGTGACATAGATCCACAGGCAGTCAACAAGCAAGGGAGAAAGATTACTTTTTTATTGGTAAAAACTTTATTTACTATTTATAAATACATTGCAAGACAAACTTTTCAAAAATACTTCCCCCCCTCCCAAAACTTAAAAAAATAAAGAAAAGCTAATAGGTAGACAGAATGTCTTAAGTTTCTTTCGTGTTCTCAAGGAGAGCTCTGTGCAGTGTGCGCCTACCCTGTGGGCACAGTGGGGCAGGGCAGCACCTACTCATGCCCTGTGTTGCCAGAACTCCTTTGCTTTGGTCTTGAGGACGGTAGCCTAGCCTTCAAACACAGGCTTCCTTCCTCGGGTGTCGGCGTGGTTATATCTAGCATCGATACCATTTTCTCTAGGATTATCTAGTACAGGTCCTACTATACTTGGGCTATGTTGCATACATTGTTAACAAGTAAGAACATCTTATCTGCATATATGCGTGAATTATAAAGAAAGTGTGAGCAGACCCTCCAGTTCAACAATCCTGTTCAGATAGTAAAGATAAGAGAGGAAAGTAAACCCTTTGCCTTTAAGAGCTTGTCCCCATGTAAACTTGGTTTTGAGGAGTTGGATTCCTTGTGACGACTCTGAAAATGGAGGACAATGCTCACTGCCTGCCCGCCCTTGCCCTGTGCAACTGTAGTGAGGGCCATGGGGACGCCTTGTCATCAGGAAGCTGCCGGAGAGAGAAGAGCCAGAAACCCGTGCTTCTCTAGGCTCCCAGAGTGCCCTGGAACATTCTCGGTCATTGGGTTTTCATAAGTAAGGCCACACTCCTTCTCTCCAGGAGTTTCCAGGAAGGTTTGTAGATAATGACCCAGGCCCTCGATTCATGAGGGCCATGAACTGAGGAGGTGTGTCAGGATGTCCAGGTGGGAGGCCTCTGCTCCTCTAGAGGGTGTGGGGAGGAGTTCTCTACATCAGCAACAGAGCCACTGAAGTCAGGAAGGCCGAGGGCCAGCAGCTTTGCAGCCAATGGTCCAGGAAGGGATGGTGTCCATGGTCTGAGTGAGGACGTGAGTATTTGTATAGGAAACGACAGGAAAATCCCAACTGACTTTTGCTGACTACTGGAAAGTAGCAAGATGCTCAAGTTTACCACTTAAAGGAACCATAGGCATTTCAAAAACTTGTCTAAACTTTGGTTTTTTTGTCTTTTTTACATCAGTTCACCACAAAAAGAAATAGAAGCTGAGGATGTAGCCAGCTGCTGATCATGTCCTTGGCAGTCTTTTGTGCAAAATAAGGCATATTTGAGCTCCACATTAACTAAAACAGAAAGAAAAAAACATATTGAAATAACCACCCCCCAAAATCAAAAGGGTTCAGCTCAACTCTTTCTCTTAAGACAGTCGCAGGCCCCGGGTACTTGGGTGGTATGGTAGGCAGAGAGCTAGAGTATCAGACTATATTTTTGAAAAAAGAACACCGGAAAACACAGTATTCATTGTTTTTTTTTTTAATTACGCTATAACAAAAGCTACTCTAAAATTGGAATTATTTTTTTCCAACGTCTAAGAAAATTCTGACTAAAAGTGAGAATTCCTTGTATCATTGACAAAGCCTTGAGGAGGGGAGGAAGCACACTTACTCCATGCCTTCACCTGTTACAAGCAGAAGTAAGCTTCTCAATAGTGCTTTAAAGGTTCAGTCTTAGATTTACATAATCTTCCTTTCAATTAAACTAATCACAAAGAGACGATTCCTAATATATTTTACAAAAAGAAACAGGAACATCTTTAATTTAGAAACTAGGGTCTTTAGCCAGTTCTTACAGATGAAAATAGCTTTCCTGTGAAGATAAATGAACAGACCTGCAGATAAAGCTTCACTTTGAAAACTTTCCTATTGCAGGTGCAGGAAGGTCTACGTGTTCTGTTATTCAGCATGGAGCAGGGTGTTTCTGCAATCACACTATCACTGGCCTCTCCTGCGTATGTGGAGTTGGGCCAGGGACCTCCCTAGCCCTGAACCCCTCGGGAGGAAGGAATGGTTTCCTTCAAGGTCTTCTAAAGGAAGGGTCAGCGAGTCCATGTGTGTCTGGTGGCCTGGAGCCATCCTCCTTACCCCTAACACTCCCAGTAGGAAGAGCCTGGGTCAGGGCCTTTCCTGGCTTACTTGGGACTGTGGTGTCTACTGGCTCTGTGTGCTGAGGCAGGGTACGTCGTCCTTCCCCTTGGTGTCATAGCCTGGGAGGGGCTGCCCGTACTTGTCCACGCACCAGCAGAAGCCCCGCTTTCTGCCTTTGGAAGGGCGGCACTGAGGGAGAGATGGAAAAGACCAAGATGTCAGTACCATGGGCAAACTGGTAACCAAGGCCTGATATGCTTCTCCAGATCGGTTGGGCTGGGGAAGTGTGGCTAAAATCAACACCACCAAAGACCCAACTGTGCGTAAGTAGTGACGTGTGCTCCCATGTCTACCTGTGTGGGGAAACTGGAGGGGACACATAGTACCCAGGGTACCTTGAGTCTGCTGTACAAAGTCTCTCTGAATGAAAGTCCAAAAGTCCAAAAAGGCTCTCTGCTCACAGCCACTTTCAAGAACACTTGAGCACGGCCATTTTGTGGCTAGTATTACTTACTTGTGAACTGTCTAATTCCAAAGCCCAACGGCCACCACAGAATCCATCTCTTTCCGACAGGGGCACACTGACTGCGCTTAACTATATTTTCAGTTTGTTTGAGCTTGACATCACCGGGGAGGACCAGTATGGGACCCATGTTGCCATGTGAGACATTCTCTTCTGAGAGTGTCATTCCATGACAACAGAAGGCTCCTCTGGTAGCTTTTTATCTGCTCTGGGTGTGGGAAGTAGAAATGGGTGGTTGAAAGGCAGCAAGACTAAGTGTTTGAGCTCGACTGTCCCTTGGAACAAGAAGTTAAAGCAGCCTGACCTCCCAGCAACGACACAAAGTCACAACACCACTGTCACACAGGCTCAGGAATCCAGCGATCACTGAGACAGGAGAAGACATCTGGAGGATCTCACTCACCTGCTTCTTCTTATAAAACCCTTTCTTGTCACAGTTTGGGATGTGGACACCCCTTGGGCTCAGCACGTTGAGGAACTTAAGGTGATTCAGCGTGTCTTCCATTTCTCTACGGCAGGGACCCTGTGGGTGAGCCAGCATCAAAAGTTTCAAAAATGCCCACAAGACCACCCCTCTCTAGCGTATTCTGCTTGAGTTGGTAAGAAGGTCCCAGGAGGATGAGACCCATGACTCCCTCTGTCTTCTGCTCTCTCTAGCGCGAGACAGAGAACCTGGGAGGGGTCCCAGAGTCAGTCAGTGGGTTTAGAAAGCCCAGTGGCTAAAATAAAGCCATGTTCTGAGAAGCATCTTCCTTTACCTAGAGGACTGATCACACTTTACAACTGCAGTTCAGCCTGAGCCTCCCAAAAGCCTATGAGCTAGGAAAGAGCCCATACTCTTCCCTTAAGGAGGGGTGAGCAGGAGGTGGGGGCTGGAGGGGAGAAGGTGCCCACTGGGACCTGCCACATAAAGGCTGTCTTAGGGGTGCCCCCACCAGATGAGGAGAAGCTCTCACATATTCTGTCTCCCGCTTGGACTCAGAGGAGAAGTTCTGGGTGTCTGTGCTCTGAGACTCGTAGTCAACTTTGTAGCGCTGGCTGTCCTTGGCGTGGCCTTTCTTGATGACGTCTATCTTCGCGTGGAGAGGATGGAACTTGGAGTCAGTCACTCGGTGTGTGCTGGAGGCAGCCTGGCTCTCCACACTCCCAGGGGTTCGGTCCTCCTCCGACTCACTGGCATTTCCTGGGAAAAGCACAGGGGCGACAGAGATGATATTTATTGGTTTGGAACAAAGTCTCTTCAAAATCTTGTGCAACCAACTCACATCTCGATAGAAATGCCATTCAACAATTCCAAGAAAGTTAAGAAAAGTGGCTGGAATAAACTATTATTCTACAATACTCCTTGCTTTGCTTTAGGAGGCCATCTGCTTAGAAGCTACTCACTCCCCCTGTACTTTCACTGCTTGCCCCCAAGGCAGCAAGTTCCACGAAGTCCCGGCAGGGGGCAGACGCACATCATGTAAGGGCTGTGGAGCTAGAAACCCACACCCTCCCACCCTGGGTGCAGCTGTTGCCAGGGGACTTGGAAGGAATATACATTCTCCACCCCCTAAGTAGTCTGGTGTGAACAAAGCCCGCCTGGGGTTTTTGACTTTTGCTCAAGTTTGAGTAGCACTGTCTGTCTTCCGCGTGGTGGGCGGGACAGAAATATGGAAGTTCTTATCAGTCTGGCCTAGATGGGGAGACAGTGCTGTAAGTGTCTAACTCTAGATTCATGCGTGTGGGTGATGCCTGTCACAACTCATTTTCAAGGTCTACACAGACCCTGTGCTAAGGGGTGTTCCCCCTTAGCAAAAGGAGCCCCAAAGCAGAAAGCAGCAAAGCTCCACCCACAGCATGGATTCCCTGGGGGTGGAGGGAAAAGCCCCCTCTTGCAGGACCCCTTTCCATACTCCCCGGTGCTAAGGAAGGCAGCTACAAACTCAATGGCAGTGCTATAAAGTTAACAGTTTACTTCGGGCCCTAAGCACGTGAACTGAATTTGTGGCTGGGCGTGTAGCCAGAATTTTCCATTCCTTTTCCAGGAAGAATGTGGGGTGGCTATGGACCCCCTATGAGACCCAGCCTCAGTACCCAGCCCTGCAGGTGACCATCATAGAGGCCCTCGGTCACTCCCCTTAGCAGGGGCTCAGGTCAGTTATCTGGTTCTGAATTTATTCTGCCTGGTGCAAAGTGCCTGGCGGCATCTGAACTCTCTCTTGGCTCTCAAGACATGGCTGCTGGCTTGTGGCCAAGAGGAGCAAATGCCTTACTCCCTCCAAGCTGCCAGAGGCCTGGAGATGCAGCTCTCAACCAGCAGGATCCTCAGGAGACCCCCTGGAACCTGTGCCTCAGTTTCCTCATCTGTCAAATAACCCCCTGAGGTCCAGCAGAAAAGCACCCCCCCAAGCAATTTGTTCCTAAATGATCACAGATTCCCAGGGTTTAGACCAGCACCTGGCAGAGTAAGTCAATAAAATAATGGATTTGGTTTCAATTTACTTTTTTTTTTTTAAAGGAAGTGCTGGACCAAAGAAGATGCTAAAACTATGTAAATAAGACCATTTGCATTTCTTTTCTAAGACTCTAGAGTAACCTCTTAAACCTTCTTGTTTTCTTTTTAATCCTTAACTGCTGGTGAGGGACTAGAGTGGGGTTGGCTGGTTCTATTTAAGAAACAGAATTGTGGCTTCTGATTGTCACATGACCACTACTACTTTTTTCTCCAATGGAGTTTAGAAGTCGTTGAATTGTTTATATTCCTGTAACAACCCACATCAGCTTACACCAGCGCTACACCTTACAGTGCTACAGTAGTGGTTAGTTGAAGTGGTCATTAAAGCCCAAATAAAATGGCAATGTTGGTATTTCTAAGACAACTTTCTGAATACTCCAGGATACACTAAAACAAAAAAGCTGCACACATCGAGCAAACAATATGGAATCATGCCTTTCCATGCAACCTGTGCTTCTCAGGGAAGAACAAAGCCAGACAGACGTCACCGAGGAGAGCGAATCCGCAGCCCCGGCAATCATGCTAGCTTTGGTCCTAGAGACTTGCAGGGCACCATCCGTCCAGCCTGACACGAAGGGGAAGAACACTAGCTTCCAGCTGTGCAGGGCAGGAACCTTCCTCACATAACAGACTGGCTAGGCTGCTTGAAATTTAGAGGCACAGCTGCAGATTCTGCCCACTTTCTTCTTTAAAGGACACTTGACGTTCTCAGAGACTGAGAAGAGCCTGAGCCATCAGGGTTAGCTGCCAGAGGTCTGCATTTGTACCTCATTCCTTCCAAGAAGGGGCACTCTTGGGACGGATTTCAACTTTCCTTCAGGTCAAGCAAATCACCGCAGCCTGTGTTCCCCGCACCCCGCGCACGTGGGCTACAAGGCGCCGCCTGGCTGGGGCTCGAACTTGCATTATTGCATCAGTGGGTAACCTGGAGACGTCCCTACTACTTAAACCTGAACCTGCAAATTCAGTTACCTGAATTTCACTTTATTCGTTCTGGGACATAAGGAACGTGATCTTGTCTTGCAAATCAGACTGTGCCAACCGTAGTGTTTTTCAAGGCAGGTAGCAATCCCAAGAACGTGCTTTTCCTCTGGGGTCCAAAACCCACCCCGCTCCCTCCGCCGCCCAGCCCTCTGCGGGGCTGACGCGCTCCTCCCAAATCCTGGAGAGCTGAAGTCTGGGTCCCATCTGAGGCCCCCCGCCATCCACTCTCCGAGGCGCGCAGGTCCCTGGCGCCCCAGAGCCAGTCTCCCCGCCAGCTCGCAGCTCCGGACCCGGCCCGGCCCCCGGCGGGCGGCGGCGGCGGCGCACGTGGCGCGGGCGGCTTACCCGGGGCGGAGGGCGCGGGCGGCAGGTAGGCGCGCAGCCGGCGGGCGACGCTGGCGTTGACGCAGGAGCCGCGGCCGTCCAGCAGCGCCTGCAGCGGGCGCGGCTCGTCGGCCGCGGGCTGGCAGCTGAGGCCGGAGCCGCAGCGCTCGGTGTAGACGCCGCACGGCTGGCCCTCGCGCAGCGCGCACGTCAGGCAGCAGCCGCAGCCCGGCTCGCGCACCAGCTCGGCGCAGGCCGGCGGCGGGGGCGGCGGCGCGCACTGGGCCAGCGCCCGCGCGTCGCACGGCTCGCAGCGCACCACGGGGCCCGCGCCCAGCGCGCCCGCGCCGGCCCGCGCCCCCGGGGGCCCGCGGAGCAGCGCCAGGGCGACGAGCGCGGCGGCCCAGAGAGCGGGGCGCGCCCGCTGCATGGCGAGGACCTGCGGAGGGGGAGCGGAGCGCGCGGGGCCGAGACCGACGGCGCGCGGAGCGGGCTGCGGGCGGCGGGCGGCGGATCCTCAGCGCCGGGACGCCTGCGCTCGCATCTGGGCAGCCCCGGCGCCGCGGGCCGCTATATAGAAGCCGGGGTGGCCGAGGACACGCCCCGGAACGGCGCGCCCGCCGGGTGGGGGTGGGAGGTGGGCCGGCGCCCGCACGGCTCGGGGCCCGCGCGCGCCTCGCCGCCGAGTGGGGGCCGGGGCCGGGGGCGCGCGCCGCGGTCCCCACGGGACACCTGCTCCGGTGGAGAGCGCCCTGCGCTCGGTGCCCCGGAGCCGCCGCGCTCCCGGCTACCTCGGGCCCCGGCCACCTCCGCACCTGCGCGGGACCTCGCCGACGCTGCCCTCCCCTCCTCCACGCCCGGGATTAGGTGCCCCGCGGCGAGCTGACTTGGCCCCGACTTGGCCGCGCGTCGCTCTCGAGGCTGTATTGGGCTCAGTGGGTGGCATTTCTGAAGGAGAATAACTGATTTCGCGTGGGGACTCGGAGACCCCCGGGCAGGTGGAGTTCGGGGGACCCGCAGTCTGGGGAAGCCCGCGTGGACGTGGCCGGCTCTGGGCTGGCCTTTTCCCGCGCCCGGAGCGCAGACTTCACCGCAGGTCTCCGTTAGCAGAACCCCAGCGAATGCGGCCATCACGCATAGCTGTGTGCAGACCTTAAGTGACATCGGTTTTTGTTGTGTGTATTCTCTCTATCAGGTACGTCCGCGACCCAAGAATAATGCGGACATCTCTGGAGCACAATTAAGCTGGTAGCCCTTAAAATGAGTAGTTTTCCTAACCATTTGAAGGCTCCTATGTTCCCGAGCCAAATTCTCTCCTGTGCATCCAGTTCACACCGACCTCGCTCATCTGGGTCTTCTTAACGCCTAGTAAAGTTTAACGTCCCGGCTGCACCCTGGAATCCGCGGAGACGCGCTCGCGCCCCCGGCCCTGCGCTCTTCTCGGAGGCGACCGACAGAGGACGCCAGCGGTCCAAAGTTGGATCGAGAAACTTCTCGCCCTTCGTGCACGGCGTGCGCTGGAGCGGTGGCATCCCAGGAAGACCAACAAGGGAGGAGACGCCTGCACGTCCTTGGAACTGGGGAGTTACCGTAGGTTAGGAGGGGTTTTAGAGGAAACCTAAGCAAGCACTTTGCAGCAGGAATAGAAGACCCCCCCCCAAACCCGCCCAGCTTCCAGTGAAGCCGAAGTCTACGCATTCGTACCTGTCATTTTCTCCACATATTTAAGTCCCTTTTATAAATGTCTGAATTTTAGTTAAAATTAACCGCCTTTCTTACTTGCAGCAAATAAATAATAATACTGAAACTTTGACGGGGACTAGGGAGGGCCTGGCTTCCATCCCGCCAAAGCCCAGCACTCCATTTTCTTATGATCTCTTTCCTGCAGTTCTCAGGCCGCTTGTAGACTCAACCCTGTTGACAGTGCGCTGTGCCCCGATCCTCCCTTCCTTTCACCCAAGAATAGGATCTGAGATTTCACTGGAAAGTTGAAAGAAACAAAATGAATCTCTCAGGGTTGCATTTGTCCTTTAAATAACCACAGAGACCTTGGCTGGAAAATTAGAGGCAGGTTCTCTAAAAAATGATGCCTACTCTTCAGTACAATGTTATACACGAGCCAAGCTGATCTCTGGTCACTGTAGCACTTTTGCACAGATTTATCTAAATCTGGCGAGTGGACGGAGGAAGCTCAGAAGGAAAGTCTTTTGGGAAACAATTAAAAAAATAAGCCTTTGTTCTGGGTTCTCTTCGCAGTTTGCAGCAGCCCTGCCTGCCTTTCCCAGCGCTTGAGTTCCATGGGCTGCTCCTAGGAGGCGCCAAAGCCTCAGGGCTCCACCTGAATGGAAAGGCTTTGCAAAATCGAAGTTACAACCGAAACTTTCAGAAGATGTGTTCTTATAATAATGTTTTCTATAGGCTGTCATCACCTTTAGCATGAATCTTGCAACAGCCAAGCACATCCGTGGCACTGACGTGAAGCGAATTGTGTTTTAATAATTATTCATTTTCTTTTGACAAAACTGTAGGGGAAAACCCCCCAGAAAGTAATTGTTGCAGGAAGGACTTGGACGCATTAGCTAATATTTCAGACTTTTAATTAGCTTGGTGTTTGTGGCTATTAATGTAAAAGTCTTTAGTGGGAAAGATGTTTTTCCCTCTGGTGAGGGTCCTTAGCATACAATCGTGACAAGCTGAGAGTATGTAACCATCAGACTAGCAGTCAGGAGGCGGACTGTGTCTTTTGGCACCAACAGTTCCCTGGTGGGGTGATCTGACTCTAGTTAGAGACTCTGGGGCCCAGTCTGCTTATCTTATCCAGGTGACAGAAAGACACACCCTCTGGTGATACACACCTGGTAGACACATGATACTACCCTCTCCTTTGCTGCTCACGGCCTGCTGGCCAAGCAGTTCTGGGGTCTTAAGTCCCTAGGCAGTGCTGATGGCTGGCACTGGCCCTAACTGTTGTGGCTGTTGGCTTAACAAATCACCACTAGACTTACGAAAGAGGTCCAGACTGCTAAGGGCAAAAGATGGACACCCAGCTCCCAGGACTCAATGTTAACTCAGCCTCAAGCTTGATTTCGTCTGGGGTGGAGACAGAGATCCTGATTTTACTCCTCAGGTCACCTGCTGGGTGAGCCTGCCAGAGTTACAGAGTTCATCTTGGGGATTCTTTTTGGACCACCAACTGTCAGTTTCAGTAGTGTTAACATTGCAAATGTCTTACTCATAAATGGTCACTGAATACCGTCATGTGCCAAGTGCATGGGTTCACAGGGTGTCCAAAGACAGTCACCAGAGGCTGAGGAATGGCAAGTCTGCTGACATGGTCAGGAAAAGGTTTATAGGGGTGATGGCATTTGAGTGGAGTCTTGCAGGAAGGAGGCTGGTGGAGGGAAATAGACCAAGCACCTCTGTGTGTGTGTGTGTGTGTGTGTGTGTGTGTGTGTGTGTGTGTGTGTACCTGTGTGTCTCAGGAGAGTTGATCTGTGTGCTAGAAGGACAGGGATGAGGCTCAGAAAGGACAGTGCTGGTCTTGATATGTGTGTTTTGGAGCATGTGGGATTCATAAGTGTGGACGAGAAGAGAACTTAGCTGGATGAATGGACTGGAGGAGGAGTACTCATGGCGTTGGAAATCTAGAGCCCAGAGTTGGGTGCTGCCTTGTTTGAGACAGATGACAGGCTTCTGGAGAAAGGACGTGGGCGTGTTCTAAAGAGAAGAGAGGACTTCCTGGGAGCTCCTCCCTGGAAGGAAGTCTCTGCTTGGGACAAAAATGCCCTGTGTGGGACCCTTTCCTTCTCAACAGCGCTGCTATCTACCTGGGCACCCACAACTATGCCCAACTTAGTAATAATTCACATGAGAAGAACTATTTTTTGTCTGTGGTTATTCAGACAGGCAAATTCTGTCTGCTTCCACATCTCACAAAAGCAGTGTTAGGAACAGTAAGAGAGGCTCGGAACCTGAGTCATTGTAGAACTGAGTTTATTCTTGCCTGCTGAATCCGTTTTCTCCTTGCTGGCTTTGTGACACATGGTCCCACATCTTGAGTCTAGGACAAAGTAGGGTCACTAACTAGGATTCAAGGCTTAATCTTTTAAAAAAATACCTCAGGTGTGTGTGTGGGGGGGGGGGATATACATTAGATCCAAACCACCACAATAATCATGCACATCTTGCCTGACTGGTTGGTTGTGTAGGACACGTGGTAGATCCACCACTAGTCAAGACTGTTGATGAGTTTTCTCCTCCCACAGTCTGTATAGCACTTTCCAGCATTATGGCAGCCATCCCTCCAGGAGGGGGCTCCCACCTTGTCTCTCTGAAACTGGAGCTAGCAGGTCCACAGAACTGGTATAGGCATGGCCCTCATGTCTGACTTCACATGGATGCTGGGTTCTGACCTCAGGGACTCAGGCTTAGTGTACCCACTAAGCTGGCTCCCTAACCTTTCCTATATTATTATATCATCTTGGTCTTCCTTGGCAAAAATTTTTGAAGTCAGTTGATATTTCCTTTGCATTCTGAATTATTGCATTTTCATGGATATTTAGAATATTTTACTAGTAGGCTCTGAGTGCTGCTTAAACGAAAAAATAATACTCAATTTTTGCAGGCAATTGATATAGTTGAATTCAGGCTCAAGATTTGAGCATCATCTTTGGATTGTGTATTTAATACCATTGCAATTTTCAAAGCCTTCACAGTTCTGTTTGGTTTTGGCCCGCATGTAAACCACACAGTGGCCAATCCAGGACTGGGGTGGTTGCTTAATAGGTACTTGGCTCATGTGTGTCTTCAGCATGAGCTGAAGTTTATAAACAACTCTACAGGTTGATTTCCTAGAACCCTCTGTTTTCAGGAAATTTCATGTATTTTGTAGACTTCTGGTTTTCGGAGGCTTATTCATCTAAATAGAAACCTATGAAATTTTATTTAAAAGCCCCTTTTTGCTTGTGTCTGTGTGTGTGTGTGTGTGTGTGTGTGTGTGTGTGTGTGTGTGTAATTTTGTGTGTATGGTGTGTGCACATGTGCCCTCGTGACTCCTTATTCATTCACCTGTGGTGGGGGTTGCTCCCTGCAGTGGCCTGAGTAGAAAGTCACGTGTCCTGTTCTATGGCTATTCTGCCTGGTGTCTTGGTTATCTGCTCCCTGTGGGACTGGGGTTCCAGGCGTATGTGGCCATGGCCAGCTGTTTTCTGTGGAATCTGGAGATTTACAAAGGAGCGGTCTCAGGTCCCTCAGCCCCTCCTGCTTGTACAGGAATCACTGAATCACTGAGTTCTGCAGCCACTGAAAAAAGTTTTGTTGACAGTTTCGATATTTACATAATATGTGTCCATCCTAGTTCCCTCCCCTCCCCTCCCGTGTCCCCTTCACACCCCTTCCACATCAGTTTCTTTCTCTACCATTTTGGTGTCTTCATTTTATTTTTGCCTTCCTTCATCATCACGTTGATGGGTCCAATACTGTGCTGTTAAGGATGGCTACTATGTGGTCATGAGGGCACTGGTCACCATGTGTCTGGAACACAACCTGCTAAAGCATTTCTCCCCATCCTCTGGCTCTTACATTCTTTCAGCCACCTTTCCTGCAAGGTGCCTGGCGTCTTGGTGGGTTTGATAGATGTGTCTCATTTAATGCTGAGAAAATGTTGCTTCTTCCGAGCACTTTGAGTCTCCCCAGTAATCACAGCCTTTTGCAGAAAGAAGCTTCTTTGGTCAAAAGTGAAAGACGCATCAGTATTGAGCATCAATATGGGTATTTAGATGGCATTTTGATGGGCATAACATATCCATTTAGCTAAGAACGTTAGTAGTCCCCCTTCCCCACCCCAGCAACTGTGCCCCTTCACGCCATAGGATCTCGATTAGGTTTTTGGGATGAGGTCTGAATTCCCTTCTGTGGAGTGGGCCTCCAATCCAGTCAGAAAACAGCTGGCTACCCCCCTCATGGTCATGGCACTCTTGCACCAGAGGCACCTCTTGCCTGGCTGGCTGCTTGCACAGTTCTTCTCTGGTCATGTGGGTTTGGGTCTCACAGTGCCTCTGGTTTCTGTATCTTCTTGCTCCAGCTTTGGGAACCTTTTCTGCTATAATTTCATTAAATAATTCTGGAACTCCTTTACATGTTGTCTCAGCTCCCTTCTCTACCCCATGGATTCCAAGGTTTGGTCTCTTGAGTGTTTCCCTGACTTCTTGTAAGTGTTCTTCAAGTTCCCCGATTGATTTTTGCTCTCCATACACCAGTGTGAACTGTTGTGTTGGACTTGTTCTCACTGTGGAAGTGAATCTTCCACGGTGTTCTATTCTCTCCTTTACCTATCTGTGGTAATCCTCTCTGTTGTCATTTTTATTTCTATTTTTTTTCTTTTCTTTTTTTTTTTTTTTGAGGTAGGTTCTCACACTAGCCCAGGCTGACCTTTAACTCATGTTGTAGTCCCAGGCTGGCCTCAAACTCACAATGATCCTCCTACCTCTGCCTCCCCAGTGCTGGGATTAAGGGTGTGAGCCACCACACCCAGCTCTGTTGTCACTTTTATTTGAGTGATTGTTTCTTTCATTTCTAGAATTCCTGTTTGGCTGTGTTTCATTGTTTCAATTTTCTCACTTAATTTGTACTCCACTTTTGGGACTTTCTTCTCCAATTTGTTAAGTTTCATTCATTTTGAAGACTGTCTTGTCAAAGTCTTGAGTGGATTTCCTTAGTTTATTCATTGGCTTGTTTGAGTTTTCTATATGGTCATTGATTCTTTTTAGAAGTACGATTCTGAATTCTTTCTTTGGCATTCCCCTATCTGGGTGGTGTAGGGGCCTTGGCACAGTTGGGTGATTCCCTTGTCTGCTTTTTGCTCCTCCATGTGTTCCATGTGTAGCTCCTTCCTTTTGCACCTCCTAAAGCCACTTCACGAATCATGGTAGAGTTCCCCACGTGTTTGTCAGTACATCTGCACAGGCCCAACTTCAGAAGAGTGTTGGTATTACTCTTAGGACCCCAAGTGACATGTCACTGCCGGGTTGGATGTTGGAGCCGAAGGAGAGCCCAGAACTAAGAGAACCTTCTGTCTGGGGGATGAGAGGTGCTGAGTTGCTTGGCTTCTCCAACATGGCTTCTACTATCGACTCTTACTCCAACTTACAAACAAATCTAAGTATTCAAAGCTAGGATCTGTATACAGGAGAGAACATGTGTCACTTGCCTTTCTGAGCCTGAGTTACCTCGCTCAGTGCAATCTTCTCGAGATCC
>PVHP010003449.1:24666-78613 GCA_004024765.1 Zapus hudsonius
TTTTTTTTTTTTTTTTTTTTTTTTTTTTTTTTTTTTTTTTTTTTTTTTTTTTTTGCCTGTGCCTTTCTTCTTTTGAGAAGTCTCTGTTTATGGCCAATTTTCAATTGGGTGTTTTATTGCTTCATTTTTTGAGCTATTTGTATATTCTAGATATGAATCTTGTGTCAAGTCTATAGCTGCTGGAGAGTTTCTCCCATTCTTTTGCTTGTCTATTGATTTAGTTGGTGATTTCCTTAGCAGTACACTGGCTTTTCAGTTTCATGAGATCCCATTTGTTTCTTGTCTTATTCCATGGACTACTGAAGATTTCCTATTCAGCAAATCTTTCCATACTTAAATATTAAATGTTCTTCATACTGGTCATTTCTGGGTTTCAGGTCTTACATTTAGGTCTTTAGGCAATTTGGAGTTGAGTTTTGTGCTTGGTGAGAGTAAAGAATCTGTATTGATTACTGATTATTCTCTCCAGTAACATTTGCTGCTTTTGCTCCAATGTGAATTTTGACCTCTCAAAAATCAGGTGGCTGTAATTACTAGAACTTATCCTCTGTTCTATTCCATTGATCTATGTGTCTGTTTTTGTTCTAGTACCATGATTTTTTTCTTTTTTTACTATTGTTTGTAGTATAACTTGAAATCTGGTATAGTTATACCTCCAAGAGTGTTCTTTTTGCTGTTAACATTTTTGGCTATCTAAGGCCTTTTATACTTCCACATGAGTTTTTAAATTTATTCATCTGTTTAAAAATGGAACTGGAAAGTTGTGATTGCATTCAATCTTACATTGCTTTTGGTAGCATGAGCATTTTCACAATATTTATTAATCTATGAGCATGGGAGATCTTTCTATCTTCTGGTGTCGTACTAAATTTATTTCTTTCATGTTTTAAAGTTTTCATTGTAGAGGTCTTTCACCACCCTCAATAGATTCTGAGATATTTGGGTGTGAGTGGGACTGTTTCCCTGATTTCTTTCTCAGCATGTTTGTTATTGGTATATAGGAAGGACACTGATTGTTGTGTGATGATTTTGTATCTTCTACTTTGCTGAAAGAGAGTATCAGCTCTAAGGCTTTCCTGGTGGAGTCTTTAGGTTCTCTTAAATATTGAATCATATCCTCTGCAAATAAGGCTAGTTTGACTTATTCCTTTCCAATTTGTATCTTTTGTTTCTTTCTCTTGCCTTATTGCTTGAGCTAAGAGTTTAAGTACTATGTTAGTAGTGGGGAAAGTGAACACCAGACATTTAAAAAAACTTATATATTATTAATAATTAGATGCATTTCCCTCCTCCCTGTCCCCAACCCTTTGGGGGTCCACCTCAGTGGGATTGCTGAACCAGTCCATGGGATAGGGGATTATGAATTGTACAAGGAGTAGCAGTTTTTTTTCCTATGTGTGTTGTTAAGGGGGGGCATGCCTATGGATGGCTCTTACAATTTTTCTTCCCCCTCTTCCACCAAATTCCCTGAGTCATAGTGTGTGAGTTTTAAGTCTGCTTTACTGTTGAGATCTTAAGAGTCTCTGGATTTCTGCTTTGGATTGTGTTGAGTATCCTCAGTGTCTGTCTCCATTATCTGACTTGTGGGAGTAACTCTCTTGCTCATCTCACCACTTCCTCAAAAGTTTCATTTGTGTTCTATATGATAAGTTAGGGGCAGTTCATCTCCTGCCTGGATGTCAACCATCATCCCATGTTCTGTTGGTGGAATTGGGTTGTCCACAGTTCTCACTGTCTTCTGAAAAATACAAACAGAATCTCCAACAGAGAATGAGATCAGTATAGGTTAAAGGAGACAATCATTGTTGATTTGGCAAGATTCTAATGGGTGTAGCCTCTCTGTAGATCTCTGGTTAGTGGGAGTTTCCCCCTGGAGCTCAGGTTCTTGGTCTCCATAAGAGTTTGCCATGGATCTCAGTTCCAGTTAAGCGTTCCTTGCCACTGAGCAGATCTCTTAGCCAGTCAGCAAGCCATTGATTACCCACCTAGGTTTAGGGCCACTGTTGTATAGATGAGCGCTTCTTGAACTTGCTGGTCTCTGCCTTATAGCAGTGTCCTTAGCATTCTCTTGACTGTGTCAATGTTGTAGCTCAGTGACCTCTGATTTCTCCCAATATTGAATATCATTGGCCAGTTTTCCCTGGCAGCTCATGTGACACTTTCCAGCACTACACACGCTACCATATGGGAGCTGGTTACCTTTCTGGATCCAGCAGAGTCTCTTGTGGACACCAGACCTTAATGGAAAATCTTTAAGGTTTTCTCTATTTAGTATGCTGTTAGCTTTAGGTTTGTCACATATGCCTTTATTATATTGAGAAATGACCCTCTATTCTGTCTCTCCAGAGTTTTTAATCATAAAGGGTTATTGAATTTTTGCTTTTTGTCAAAGGCCTTTTCTTTATCTGTTGATGTAGAAAAACATGATCATGTTATTTCTGTTCTTAAGTCTGCTTATGCTATGTATTACATTTATTGAATTCCCTATAATCAAACCTACTTGATTGAAGTGGCTGAGATTTTTAATGCTTTCTTGAATTGGATTTACCAGTATTTTATTGATATTTTTTCCACCTTTGTTTATCAGGGATATTGGTCTGTAGTTTACTGTGTCCCTGTCTAGTTTTGCTATTAGTGAGATACTGGCTTACAGAAGGAATTAGGGAGCATTTCCTCATTTTTAATTTTATGAAATAACTAGAGAAGCTGTGGTTTCAGATCTTTTACAAAGACTTGGTAGAATTGTTCAGTGAACCCATCTGTTCCTGGACTATTTCAATTTTGGAGATGTTTGACTACTGCTTCAATTCAGTTACTTGTTAAAGCACTATTTAATTTTTTTAAAAAAGCTCTTCTTGGTTTAACTTTGGTAGATCATATGTGTCAAGAAATTCATCCATTTCTCCTATATTTTCCTGTTTTGTGGGATCTGGTTTCTGAATTATGTTGCTCTGAAGGTTTTATTTCATTTGCATCTTTTATAACATCTTTCTTCTTATCTCTGATTAGAGTCTCCTCTCTCTTTACTTTGGTTAATTTGGGTAAAGGTTTGCCAATCTTAATTTTTTCAAAGAACTAACTCTGTTTCACTGATGCTTTTAATTCTTTCCTTGATTTCTGTTTTATTGATTTCTGTCCTAATCTCGATAAGTTCCTCCTATCTGATACTTTTGCATTTGGTTTGTTCTTGTTTTTCCAAACCCTTCAGATGGATCATTGAGTTATTTATTTGCCATCTCTCTTTTTTGTAACTTAGCCATTTAGAGCTACAAAGTTTCCTCTCATGGCTGCCTGTATCATGTCCTATTGGTCTTGCTTTGCTGTGTTTTCATTTTCATTCAGTTTTAGGAATGTTTTCATTTTTTTCAATGAGCCATTAATTGTCCAATAGTGTGCTGTTTAATCTCCAAGAGTTTGTGTATTTTCTGTAGTTTCTCTTGTTATTGATTTCTATCTTCATTTCATTGTGGTCAGATGAAATACCAGGAGTTATTTCACTTTCCCTAAATTTGTTGAGACTTTCTTTGTGTCCGAATATGTGATCTATTTTACAAAGCATTCCATAGGATGCTGAGAAGAACTGTATGGTGTTTGGATGGCATGTTCTGTAAATGCCTGTTAGGTCCATTTGAACTATGGGACTCTTAACTCCCTTGTTTCTTTGGCCATTTTCTGTCTAGATTAACTGTGTATTGGTGATAGTGGGTGTTGAAGCTGTGCATCTTTGTTGCAATTGGGACTTATCTCTGATTTTATATCTAGTAGATTTTGTTTAGATAGTGTTGTATGTATTTATCATGTACAGTGAGTGTAATGTTTTGAAGTTTAGATTGTGGAATGACTAAATATAGATGATTAAATTACTCATTTTCTAACGTAGTTTCAATTTTGTGATGAGAACCTTAACATTCACTTGGCAGCTCCAGAATGAGAATATCTTGAGGGTAAAGCTTGGAGGAAAGCATGAAAATATCAGGGAATTCCCATTTTCCTTATTTTGGACCCAGGAGCTCTGTTCTTGATTTCTCTAGCCAGACAGAGAGAATTCTGATTATCATCTACCAGGGCTGCACAGCACGTGATTGGGGCTGCCTTTCTGTCAATTCAGCGAGAGAAAAGAGAAAAAGTAAAGCCAAGAAATGCCCTCTTTGGAGACGTTTTTCCTTTTATAGAATCAGTTTTAAAAATTCCATTATAATCAGGAACTGTTGCAGCTGAGTGAGAGATCATATAGAGCTAGATGTAGTTTTCCTGGATTATTGCTTGTTAATCATTTTTATCTATAGTTCTTCCATCTAGGTCATTTGTACTTCATTCTAGCTATTTTGTGTTGCTCCCTAGAATTGACACTGATGGAGAAATCTCCTGCCTCTGAAAACTATATAGTTAACTTAAAATTATATGGTTGACTGAGGACGGCCTGAGGCTCCTAGAGTTCCACCAGAAAAGTATAGCTCAGGCAGTTCTCAATTGGCTGCTTCTGTGACTGGCTTGCCCTGTTCTTTCAACACAAAAGGTCTTTTTTGGTTATTGGTAAGGAACATTTAGTAGACAATCAATCAGCCTAGTACATACACTTTTTAATTATAGGCAGAGACAATCCCAACAGACTTAACCCACCCTCCCTGCCAAATTCAGCCCTCAGTTGAGTCTCCACTCTGGGGCTTCCACTTATTCCCAAATAGGAGCTGTCTTGCTTTTGAGTAAGCCTGCCTATTGTTTCTGTCTTTGCTTTGATTTTGATTCTATACAACAAAGCTTATTGCGTTCCTTCCTCTTACTACCTGTGGATTTGTATGGGCAACAAGAATAATGAACATTGTATTAATTGCTATAGATTTCTATATCCCATGTCAGGATTAAGTCTGTGTCTAGCCCAGTGTAGACAGAAAGAATAACACCACTAAGAATGTATGTAGGTACCTGGATGTATTTTAAGCTAGTGGGTTTTCAGCTTTAAAGTGAGAAGTGCTCATTCATGCATCCTACAACATGGACACATGTTCTGAAGTAAGCCAAACTTCATCTGTGCTTTTTAGATTGCCTCACAGCCTCAATTGACCATTTTCTATCTCTCCTAGTATAATATTTATGTTTAAATATTACAGTTACAGTTACTAGGATGCATCATTCTCTGTTCTATCATTTTTCTTGTTTTTGATTATAATTGGTAGATTGTAATGTGCTGCTTAAAGATGTTACCAACCTCCCCTGCCTCAGATCCAAGAAAATTTAAATTAATTCATGTTTCCTTATGCCCCTCACTGGCCATCTGGTAGGTGATGGAAGAAAGGGGAAGGAGGGAGCACATGGGTGATAGTAATCTATATTTTTTCCTCACTTCTGGTTATCTCTGTCAGATGTAATTTTTTTTGCTAGACAGAAAGATCAAATAGGTAAACTGAGTCTTAAGGTATTTGATCAGGTTACAAACCCCTTGAAACACGTAAATCAACCATCAGGTTGGCCTAGGACTTATACCAGACTTGGAATGGGTACTATCATGGAACCCTTCTTAAAAGAAATCAAACGGCTAATTTCTTGTTTTGACATCTGAATTATCTGGGGATACATTAGTGGTTACAAGGGACCAGGTTCCTGCTCCCGCAGGAGATAAGAGAAAATGCTGACAGATATCTAGGAGGAATTTGAATGTGGAAGCATGAAGTGGCCAGGCCATGGGTAAGCATGGAGTACTACTTTCTGGAAGTCCTCGCACTGAGGCTTGCGTAGAGTGTCCCCACTCCCACTGGAGGATGCAGGACATGATCGGCACATTCTCACCCAAGGTTCCTCTGTTTTCTCTTCTTTCATTTCATTTCAGATGAGACAGACTGCCTCCAAGATACCTCTGAGGTCAACACTACACTATACCCACCTGTCCACTAGAGTTCAGGGAGTCTTTGATTGTCTTGAGGACCTGACCTAGAGGACAGGCCAAGTCACCTAGACAGTTTTGCCCTAGGGTAGGCCTTCAGACATGTCTCCACCTGTTTGGCCTGGTCCTAGTGCAAGACCTCATAGACTAAAATAGTTCTTTTGTCCAGGATAAAGCAAGGAAGATAAGATGTCCAATGGTAGCAGAATCCTAGACTCTTGAATCTAACCCCCTTCCCACTAACACAGAGCCCAAGTAGCAGAGCTTATAGCTATAGCAAGGGTTATTAACATTGTCAAAGGGAAATTTGTAAGCATTGATAACCATTTACATAAACTCTAAAAGGTTTACTTAATGTTCCATGGCCATGCAACTATATGGAAGGAAATAGCATTGTTAACTCCTTCAGGTGCTCCAGTTAGACATTCTAAAATAATTATGGATCTTGTAGAGACAGTTCTGCTTCCCCACGAGGTGGCAACCCTGTTCCTTCTTGCTGTCCTCCCTTACCTAACTACCCTCACTATGTGCTTCATGACAATTTTCTATGAAGAGAAAAATAAAATGAGACACACTTTTAAGGAAAAAGAATACCCCTATATTTGGAAATTATTTTCTGTGCTCTGTATCCATGCTTTTGTTTAAGACTGTTGAAACTGTCCTTCTGAGTGCTAAATACCCATAGGTAGTAACCAAATCCAATTAGAAACATGACCTAAAAGGACAACCAATATTTTGATTCTGGGTCCCAGGTCAAAAAGGCCACAGGAGACAACAGGATACTCCCAGTGTGTCTTATAACTCTGGTAAATCCCCCATTCTCTTGATCAGAGAGGTGATGGAGGTCCACAGCTTAGACCCCAAACAGTGTACCGTCTGTAGGAGGAGTTAAAACAGAGAAATGTCCTCAGTTCTTCCAAGAGGAGCCACATGGACAGATTGGCCCTGACTTATCCCAGCAGATGACATAAAAGCTCCTCCCTTGTCCCTAAAGTTTCTCCTAAGGAGCTGTAACTGACCTTCAAAAGTATATATTTATTTAAATTTTTGCTACCTGCTTGGCTAAAAGTATTCATAAGGAAAAGTATAGTCAGAAAGTAAAGTATGTCTTAAGAGTTTTATACAATGCAGCCCAGAGAATTTCTTTTCTTAATTCCAAAGGCCAAATGTTGAGAGTTACAAATGTTCAATAGTGTAAGTGTAACTTTAGATAAATGTGCTCACAACTCAGTGACATCTATGTCATTATTAAGGTTGGTTAAGGGTTGTGATAATTCAGCTAATGTCTCATCTGCTTTACCAAGACCTGCAAAATCATAATTCCGCCATGTCAGACACCCTGTGCCATCTGGCGGAACAACTTCTAAAATATATTTCTATATCTTCAAGGTAAGAGAGAATAATGCCTTCACTTCTGGTGATTGTTTTAGACACAGTGCTTGTTATGTTGACCTTATTTCCTCTTATCTACAGTCCATACACACTCAGACGACCCCACAACAGTCTAGCTCCACATGCCTAGGTTCCCTCAATTTCCCTCTAACACCCTTAGGAAGTTGATAAACTTGCGACTTCTAATATGGTTAACATTACCTCACAATATTGAATTCCCATACGTGGTGATGAACTTCAAATTTTTACTAATATGTTACTAATACTCCTTTTTATGTGTCTCAAGTACAGTTACCAATGACAAAGATAGAAGGAAACACTTTAATACCCAGAAGCTTACCACCAGGCCAGAGTGTTCTACCATGGGCTCATAGATAGCCCTCCCTCCAGAGGGACCCTTACGGCTGTGGCCGAATATTGACCCTATTCAGCACGAAGCAGCTAGGAGTGATCGTGGCCTAGTTTCTCTGACAGCAGTTATGGTGGCCTCTGAGAGAGGAGTGGGGCATCGAAACACCACAGGAGCTCGTCATAGGAGAAAAGGGCCCTTGGTAGATGACTATATTCTAAGCCAAGATTACAAAGGGCCGGCCCCACTTTCTCCCCCTTCCTCTAAAACCAGAAACAAACCAGAAATTATCAGTCGTTTAGAATCACTAACAAGTGTCTCTATCCATTGAGTAATCCTTTATCCTCTAGATGGCTTGCTTTGGGAACAAGCAAATAAGCCTGGCTGCCATGCAGGTCCCCACCACATGGTCATGATCTGGCCATGGTGTCAGGGGCCAGTCTACGAGGAGGGGGAATGCAGGGGAGATCTCCTGCTTCTGGGAATTATATAATTAACTTAGAAATTATATGGTTGACTAAGGACTGGCTGAGGCTCTGGGACGTTAATCAGTACAGTTGTGGCCAGGGCGGTTCCCAGATGGCTGCTTCTGCAACCAGCTTGCCCTGCTTTTCCAATACAAAAGGGTTTTTATTTATTTATTTATTTTGTTGTCATTGCTAAGAAACTTTCACTAGACAACCAATCAGCCTAGGACACTCAATTATAGGTAGAGACAGCCCCAGCATACTTACCCAACCCCCCCCCAATTCAGCCCTTTGGGGCTTCCACCCATGGCCATTGGCTGCAGTCTTGCTATGTCTGTCTTTGCTGTTATTGTGATTCTTGCACAATAAGTGTTATTGCCTTCATTCCTCTCACCAACCTTGTAGATTGTCTCATGGCCCGGAAATGATAATTCCTTAATGCTCTCTGGGTAAGAATCCATTCCAACAGAGCTTGCTGAGAGGAGCACTCCTTCCCCTTCACTCTTTCCATGGCGTGTCTTTTTAACATATAAAATTTAAACAGTAATTGATACCTTTATGCCTGGGCAATAAAAGCACATTGAGATTCTTCTTTTTTCAGTTTATATGCTTACTGATTGCTATGCTATTGTGGTACTGCATTTAAATTATCTCTGCGTATTCGCAATCCAGGAAAGATTATTGTTCTGGCTTTAATGCAACCAGAGTTAATTTCAAAACAGTGTCTAGTTCTCTTGATTTCTACCCATAGCTTCAGTTTTCTACCTGTGATGATGTTATTTCTACTAAACCTACATAATCTGTCTATCTTGAATAGTCTTTATGTTGTTCTTGCAATTATTACTTTATTAACCTGTTACATATTCTGTACAAGAATGAAATATTTGCATTGATTGGAGTAGTTTTCCATGTAATGTTAAGTCCCACATAATTAGTTCTGTCACTTTCTCTATGTATTAATCTTCATTTTATATTTTCCTTTTAAATTTCAGTGCAAGCCAGGTGATATGATCTGAGTAGTCCTGTGACTACATTTACTGATTCATCAAATCATTGAAGAAATTGTCTATTTCATGAAATGGAGTTATTTTTATTTTGTTGGTTCAAAATAAACACCATGTTTTTTCTGCACTAAATTATTTCAACATTTTCTCAATTAACCTTATTTATATACTATGCAGTATTCTCATTAACAATGTATTTTTCTGTTTACTTGTACTAGGGTATATAGGCTTGTCTTCAGTGCAGTATTTTTATATAAACATTGCATAATGGCTTCATAGGTCTCCTCATCCTTTTCTTTGGGTTCTCCTGTGGGTCTTTAGATTGAAGCCAGTGGTAGGTAGTTTGAATGGATTTCCCACCCCACCCCCCCACCCCCGTAGATTCAGGAGATTTATAAAAAGCTTGTCTCTATCTGTCTGGCTGGAGCAGGTGTCACTGTGAGAGAATCCTAAGGTCCAGCTCTAAGGTGTTACTGAGGACGGATCTGGAATTCTAGCCTAAGGTATGCAGGACACTTGAGCTCTGCCCAAGTTCCCTGCTGTTTGGTACTTGTGTGTGGTGCTGGTGATGATCTCTCCCCTGCCCCCCTCTATCTCTGCTAGACCTGTAAAAGGGAGCCAGTTTCTTCTGCCATTATGGAACTTCCCCTGGATCTGTAATCGTCAATAAATCCCTTCCTCCCATAAACTATGTCTGGTTTGGAATTTCATCCCAACAGCTTGGAGCTGACTGTGACAAAGTCTTAATGCTAGTGTAGTGGGTAAAACAAGTGAGGGAGATAAAACTCAGAATAATTTCTACAGAAGAAATGTGCTTCTATGTGTCTTTTTTTTTTTTGCTATGGACTTATTAAAATTCTGTTTAGTTACCAGACATGATGTGGCTAGATATCATTCATAGCTTTCTTGCTCACCAGCCTCAGCCTTCTTCTTCCACTCCCTGTGCATAAAGGAGGAACTTTTTATTTTTAAACTGACTATGTAACAGGAGAGCTGGGGATTAGAACTTTAAAAGTACCCAGCTAATTCCAATGCACCTCAGAACTTAAGGAGTACCCGAATTTTTGTCTATAAAATTAATTAAAATTATAGACCACCAGAGGATAAGGTAAGGTGGGAGACTTTATTTAAAAGAGAATGGGAAGTTACAGAGATCTCCAGCCACCAGTGTGGAGAGATCACATGGGAGAGGATTTAACAGAATCTGTGCTGCTCATAAAATGAGCAGAAAGAAAGACAACAGAGGGCTTCCATCATGAGAAAGAGAGGTTCATGTGGAACAGAATCCTGAGCCCCCTCACCACAGCCATGGGGTTGTGGTCCTTAATCCATCTGTGGAGATTCAGAGGTCCTTCTTCTAGGAAGTCATATGGAGGAGAGAGGGCTGGACTTTGTTTCAGTAACTTTTATGACCTGGGCTAGGTAAGTCAGAGAGACAGCTGACCAATCATGCCTGACCAATCAGTTTCAGAATCTAGGTTTAAACTCTAGCTAAAGACCTCCCATTGGGTGGGGGGAGGTCAGGCCTGGAATCCATGGAACTTGCCTAAAAGTATGATTTAACTGTCACAAGCACTGTTTGGTCACGTTCCCATTGGGTTATACTTATGCTCCCTCTCTGTCACCCACATCCCACAGAGGGTCCTCCTCAGTGGGGTTATCAGTGTTCAGTCAGTCTCAGTGGGAAGGACAAATGCCTCAGAATACATCTTTCCAGCGTATAGCCAGCTCTGTAACATCAAGCCCAAGGGAAGTGGCAGTGCTGATGCAGAAGCTGCAACAGCCATCCAGAGGATCTAGCTGAGGGAACGGATGAAGGGGGCTCTGCTAAAAAAGGCTTCAGAAGGCCCTCCCAGAGTGCCCTGGCTGAGGCTGAGATTATTGTTCAGTGGGTAAAGGTGCTTCCTTGCAAGCTGCCGGTCCAAATTTGATCCTCTTTAGCACCCATGAGCACCTACATAAAGCTGGAAGCAAAATGGCTCATGAATCTGTAGTCTGTAAACCCATCACACCTATGGCAATGGAAGGTGGAGCTAGAAGAATCTAGAAGCTCGCATACAACAGCAACAGAAAGACCTTGCCTCAAAAGAAGGTGGAAGGAGAGGATAAGCACCTCGAGATTGCCCTTTGACCTTCACATAAAAATTGAAGCACTTGGGCACCTATACATACAGAGCATACACATACATACATACATCCACACACACAAATAAATGATAAAAATAGAATTTCTCAAAAGGCCTTCGTTAGGAGAACCTTGTTAGGGGTCAATGTAACTGGTGACTTAAAAACCATGAAGCCAGAGCTCATTTACCATTTGGAAAATCTAAGAGTCCTTAAGAAAGGAGCAAGAAATCCTAGATAAGAGGATGGTGGTTTACAGTAGGGTTTGCTGAACTTGTTGATTGTACTGTTTAGACCTTCTGCTCAGAAAATAAATTATTTTCAAATATTATCACTTACTGATATATGTTTTCATGCTCAGTAAAACAATAGCCAATCTGCAGCCCATGGATCAAAGGGTAGTTGCCATTGTTAAATTTTGTTTCTTAAAAAATACATTTCGTAAAGTTTTAGCTTTCATACATCGTGATTCTTCTGATAGATCAGAACTTCTGGAAGAACTGCAGATATCGTAGAAATTCTCAGAGACTTTGAAGTGGAGCCTGTAGATGTGACTGAATTGTGCAGCAATCTCATGATAAAAAGTTGAGTGAAGAAGGAGTCGATTCTTCTGGATGAGCAAAAATGGTTTCTCACGATGGAACCCTTTCCTGGCGGAGCTGCTGTGAACACTGTCGAGAAGACACCAAAGGTTTAGAACATCACATCAACCTAGTTGACGAAGCAGCGTTGCTGAATGAAAAGATTGACTCCACTGTGAGCACAGTCCTGTCCACTGTGCTGCTCCCGAGAGGAAGTCAATATGGCAACACTGACGGGTGTCTTACCGCTCCTCCTTCAGTAGCCTCCAGCCTAATACTAGGCCCCCCACAGAAAGACGATTCACTGAGGACTCAGAGGATCATTAGCACTTTCAGCAATACCTTATATACTCTATTTTTAGACACCATATAAATTTCCTATATAGGAATAAAAAGATCATGTGCCTCACCTTATTGTGGTACTTCATTACAAAACCAGATATTCAATATCTCCAAGATATATATGCCTGCAGTAGATAGGATGTCCCATAACAAGTACATCATGAGAACCTTATGGACGAGGAATCTGAAGGTGTCTCTCAGATGGGCAATACTGCATCTATTCTAAGATTTTGTAGTCTTGAAGTCATAGGCTGTTACCTTCCCTGTGATCGGCTTTCATTAGTTTGGTGGTTTATGTGTCTCATATAAACTCTTGTGTTCTGAATGCTTGGTTTTCATTGCTATTTGGCAGGTAGAATCTTATTAGAGGAAGGGTGTTGTTGGGGGTGGACTTATCAGTGTTATAGGCAGCTCACCCATGCTAAAGTTTGGCTAAGTCTCCTGCTATGGGTTTCCACTTGATCTGGCAAAGGTCTTGTCCAGCCTCTGTTCATGCCAAGCTTTTGCCTGCCATTATTGAGATTGTAAGCCAAAACCAATACTTTCCTCCCATCGTGTGCTTCTGGTCGAGTGCTTTGTGCCAGCAATGGAAAGGTAACTACAATAGTTAGTTATTATTCAGGTAACATTTCAATTCAGAGATAATTGGTTTTAGCTAAATAGATGTATGAGTTATGCCCTTGTTTTCTGAATTTGTGTTCTTGGATAACAAAAAGAAGCCTCACATTTTCTAGAGCTGAATCTGGTGAGGTATTCAAAGTCAAGGAGTTGATAGAAAACCTGGAAGGATAAGAGGAGGAAGATGTTTTGTTCCAAAAACTATATATAAGCCCGAACAAACAACAACAAAGACAGACTTGCAGTGTTGTAGGGGCAGGTAATCCCCTTTGAAAAAGAGCTGGGTATAATTATTGTTTATGAAATTCCACTTCCCAGTGAGGCAATGAAAAAAATCTTTCAATCCAAGATACTACTCATATTTCATTTAAACAACCTGACACAAGGATTGCGCTTATGTGTGTGTGAGAGAGTTTGTGTGTGTGCACACTTGAGCACATAGTAGGAGCCTGAGTATGCCTTTGAGTGTGTCTGCGAGGCCAAGTGTAAGTGGACGTGAGGCAGAAGCAAACTCACATTTTACGATTTTATCATTTGTATTTCAACAAGATATTAACTGAAGCCATAAGGAAGCAATAATTGTCAAGTCTGGCATGCATACAAGCATCAATTCAACTTGAAAACAATCCCAATGGCCCAAGATAGATTTATTTTGTTGAAATGAAGAAAATACTTTTTCAGTTAAAAAAAACTCGAGTGAAGACTTCTGATTATTTCTCCTTTATTAAAGGCACATCAAAATTATTTACAATGTGGTTATTATTAACTTCACAGCTTCAAAGCTCTGAGCCTGTAGAGAAATACACTGTAATATGTAAAATAAATTAAGAGTTCTCTAACGAGCTGCAAACAAACAAGCAAACCTCCCATTTCTACAGGGGCTGGCCAGATGGTGGGAACAGTGCCCCTGGGTAAGATTTACAAAGTGTTGATCTGCCAAAGGAAAGTGACAGGGTTTGGAAGCGCCTCAAACCCTTGACAAGGGAAGGATAAGTAGGCACGTCCTAACCATTGGCAGTTCTGGATGGGTATGGGGAGTACCCACATGCCCCTCCCATTCTCTGAGCTTCATGCCTGACTCTACCTCCTTAGGTGCTGCTGTGCCATCTCCCAACCCAGGAATTGAGGGACCTAACCTGTGCAGTGGGACAAGCACTCCAGTCCCCTTGGGGAGTTAGCATAGGAGCTATAGTGTTACAAATGAGAGGTTAAAAAAAGGAGAGTTGATACAAAAAGGTCTTAAAAGCTAACTAATAGAGGTTTGCTGTCGAATAATAAAAGCCATTATGATTTGTCCCATAGTCATTTTAGGTACTCCAATGTGTAAATGACATCCCTCTCTATGTCCCTACCAAGGAGAGTTTACAAAGGAACAATGATTGTCATGAGTCAATTGTCTTTATTATGTTAGGGCTGCATTGGGGACCCACTCCTCCTGTGTGAGATGGGGTCTTAACCTGGCTTTTCCCATCCAGAGCAACAGACCCTCTAGGAGATAAGTAAACATGCCCCTCCCGAGGGGGACAATACAATTCTTCATCTAGATCTGTTTTCAAAGAAAAGAGAAAGAAATAAATGGAGTTGCTCTATGTCCACCTCTTTTTATCTCAGAGACTATCCGAAATGACCTAGAGTCATGGGTTAGACCTTCAAGCTTGTCAATTTCCTGACAAATATAGCTGTAAGACTTTAAATACCAGGGCTCATCTGTTCCAAGCCACTATAAAGTATTTGAGATTGGTTTTGTCAGAGAAACTGGGACATTAAGTGGAAAGAAGTCGAGGCCTATTGTCTCCTACTAAGTCCCTGGAACCCTCAAATAGCTCAGGACATTCTTGACACTCACAAGGCTCTGCCGGGTGAGGCAGATCGCAGCAGCAAAGAACAGCTCAGGAAGCAGAGACAAGAAAAACCAAGAGTTTAAGGCCAGTCGCCTCCAGGCACTGACAACACGGCCCCTCTAATTCCTAGGACTAACTTTGAGGAACAACCTGACTGTATGTACACTCATGATACACTAAGTCTGTTATCCTCGTGGGAAAATTTCTGACTAATAACTAACTGCCCCTGAGATAACAGGTTGTCCTCCTAAAAATTCCTATAAGGTTAAAAGTACAGCCCTCATGACACTCAGGAACCAAGTGGCATCTCTCACCAGGGACTGGAACTAAATGAAAGTCACAGTAAATATTTATGGTTTGGTTGATAAGATTGTCTCCACGACTCTTAATATGTTTTGTCTGTACTTACAAATGATGTGTGTGTGCATGTTTTCTATCTGACAGATATGGCATACATACCATGCCACCAGACAAATTAAATGTTACAATATAATGTAAGGTTTTTAATATCACCCTTTTAAGTAAGTTGATCTATTTTGGTAAAGACAAAAGTTAAGTTCCCATTTTTTTTCTGGACCAAAACCAATGAGAGCTTTGGGGCTAAGAGGATGGCCAATATTTATTTTAAACATTTTATTGACAGCTTCCATAATTATAGACCATGTACCATTGTGATTCCTTCCCCAGCCTCTCTCATATCTCTTCCCCCTCTCAGTCTCTGTTTTGTTTCGGTGTCATCATCTTTTCCTCCCCTAATGTGTAGGTAGTGTCAGGCACTACAAAGTCATAAATATGATGGCCAATCTGTGTCTGGAAGTTTGCATTGTAAGCAGTCCTACCCTTCCTTTGGCTCCTACAGTCTTTCTGCCACCTCTTCTGCAGTAGACCCCGAGTCTCTGGAAGTGTGATAGAGATAACCCGGTGCTAAACACTCCACTGTCATATTTTCAACACTGTGGTGTCTTGCATTATCCCAATGGTTATCACCATCTGAAAAAGAGAAGTTTCTCTAGTCAAAAGTGAGAGTAGCATTATTATATGGTGTGGTAGTTTGAAGGAATGTCCCCCAACAGGTACAAGAGTTATTAAAGCTTTTCTCCAGTTCCCTGGCTGGAGGGTGTGTCACCTGACTGGATACTAGGGTCCAGCCCTAAGGTGTATCTGGGGTGTATCTGGAATTCCAGCTATACATATGCAAAGAGCAGTCTGAGTTTAAGTCTGGAGTTCTTGCTATTTTTCAGTCTGAGTGTGCTTTGGGGGTGCTGGTGATGGGTTTCCCTCTCTACTTGGGCCTATGAAAGGGGCCCAGCCTTTTTCACCATTCTGGAACTTCCCCTGGATCTGTGACTTCAATAAATACTTTCCTCCCCAAACTGCCTGGTTTGGAGATTCATCCCAGCAGCATGTGCCTGACTATGACAGTTTTGGTACCAGAGACTGGGGTGATTTGGCTAAGATGAATCTGACCATGTGGATTTTGGTCTTCTGGAACTTATGTGCTGGAGGAATGGATATGGACATGGATTTGGTAATTGCAATTGAAGATGCCTTCCAGAATAGTAATCCAAGTTTTATAGACTATTCTGGTCATAATTTGGAAATGCTAAGTACAGAGAGAATTGCATTTGGAGGCTTGGCTTGTGAACTTTCTAAGGGGAAGGAGAGACTGCAGAAAACATTAATAGAAATCTGTATCTGGACCGAGGGGTGGATTCATCCTACTACCCATGCCCAGAGATTTGAGACTGAATTTAAGAAATGGATTGTTGTGCTTGGCTAAGAATATGGGACTGAGAATTCAAGATTTAAAGTTGGAAAAACCTCAAAGCAAGTTTAACTTATTGGTACAGAAACTGGCTTTAGATTATGAAAGGTTAAAGAGACATCACTATGATTGAAGATGGCCCAACTGCTTTACATTGAAACAGTGGAGAACCTGAGGTGTTTCCACCCAGGAAGGGCTGAATGAAAGACTGTGCTAACTCTTTTGCAAGGAATTAGCTGAAAGGAGAGACCTGCTCTTCAAGGTCATGGATCTGTTATGTATAGGATCATGTTATCTGCAAAAAGGGATGGTTTCACTTCTTCCTTTCCAATTTGAATCCCTTTTATGTCTTTCTCCTGTCTTTTTGCATTGGCTAGAACTTCAAGGACTATGTTGAAGAGCAGTGGTCAGAGTGGGCACCCCTGTCTTGTTCCTGAATTTAGTGGGAACTCCTTGAGTCTTTCCCAATGAGTATTATTTGGGCTTTAGGAGTTTTGTATATGGCCTTAATTATGTTGAGATAAAGGCCCTCTCTTCCAAGTCTTTCAAGTGTTTGATCATGAAGTGGTTTTGGATTTTGTCAAAGGCTTTCTCTGCATTGATTTAGATGACCATGTGGTTTTTGTGATTAAGTTTATTAATGTGGTGGATTATGTTGATTGGTGCATAAAACTTTTAATATGTTGTTTAATTCAGTTTGCAAGGATTTTATTCAGGAATTTTGCATCTAAGTTCCTTTCTGGATTTATCTTTGTCTGGTTTGGGTATTAGAGTAATGCAAGTTTTATAGAAGGAGTTTGGAAATATTCCCTGTTCCATTTGGTGGTTTCTTGGTGGGTCTTTTTGCCTTGCTTGTCCATAGTAGGCTGAGGAACTCTCTCTTATATTACAGTCTGGGTTTGCTGTATCTCCAAGGTCTGCCTGTTGGGGTAGGGGTGGATTAAGTGAAGGCAGATTCTTAGGCACAGAGCCAATGGTGGGATCTGGCCTTTACTCAATGGTCCTTTCTTACCTGTAGCTCTGTTCATCTTGGTCCTGTGATGGGACTCGTCTTGTCCTCATGGGAGGCCCTGTGTGTGCAGTCCTGTCTAGCTGATAGGAATCCAGTTAGGTGACACGTTGCCATGGCAGCATTGAGTTCACTACTCTACATGTCTTTGTAGCCATTGGGGTGATCTGAGCCAGCTCATGGACATCTGCTGCACGCTGGGTTAAAGCCTCATTCTGACCTGTTTCCAAACATGTTTGATGGCCAGGATTAGCTTCTTTCATCATAGTCTTTGATCTGGAGCTAAGGAGAGTCCTGAAAGCTGCTTCCCTGTGAGACCATGCTACCATAGGTGCTGGGTGGCCTAAACTTAGTGTTTAATGACAGTTGCCTATGCTTAGAATGGAAGCTTAGCTTCCTAGACCTGTCCTGCTTACCACTCTGAAAGCCAGACATGTGATTTGTGCCCCTGTGTTGGCTCATGTCTAAGCACAAGGGGACTCAACTATCCTGTGGCTTGTGACACGCTGTGGAGGCCTCACATTGTGGCCATTGTCATGTAGTCACTGGCAGAAGTATGTAAAGCTCCTTCCTTCCAAAGGAATCACCCATCCCAAGACGGCAGTGAGACAGCCTTTCTGAGCATGTGCTCCAGTGCCAGATTATACAGAGTAGTAATAAAATAAGCAGTCTGCCTGGTGCCACATGTCTAATACCAGCTACTCCAGAGAGCTGAGGGAGGGGGCTACAAGGCTGCAAGCTCCAGGCAGGCCTGGGGGACTTAGCGAGACTCTGTCTCAACGTTAAAAGTCAGAAGTGTGTCTGGGACTGTAGCTTAGTGGTACAGTGGTTGCCTAGCATGGAGGAGGTTCTGTGTATCATCTCCAGAACTGCAACACAAGATTTAAAAAAATGAGCCACAGAGAACTCGATATGCTGTGCAGGTATGAAGCTTCGATATGAGCTGCAGGGCAGCCTGGCCCCTCCTCAACTGCTCCTAGGTTCCAGGTCTTTCCTTGGCAGACAGCGCCCTCTGGACTCTGGAAAGTTTGTTTTTTTTTGTAGAATATTTTTATTTGTAAGGAGAGAGAGGGAGGAAGGGAAGAAGAAGAAGAAGAAGAAGAAGAAGAAGAAGAAGAAGAAGAAGAAGAAAGAGAGAGAGAGAGAGAGAGAGAGAGAGAGAGAGAGAGAGAGAGAGAGAGAGAGAGAGAGAGAGACATGCCAGGGCCTCCAGTTACTGCAAACTCCAGATATATGTACCACTTTGTGCATCTGGCTTTACATGTTTACATGGGTACTGGGGACTCACACCTGGTTCATTAGGGTCTGTAGGCAAGCACGTTAACAACTGAAATATCTATCCAGTCCTGGGAAGGCTTTCATTCAGTGCAAATTCCTTTGGTGGCAATCATGGTGCTCTCAGGACCAGATACAACCATCAAATATGTGTCCATAGAGCATTTCCATTCAGAGGCCTTGTCTCACTTCTAGCTAAGTTCCTGGGACAGATCCTGTTTTGTCTGTCACACAGAAGTCCCTAAATGAAGAAGTCAAACTCCCTTGAACTTCATTGGTAGAGAAGATAGTCTCTGGGTAACTAATGCCCATCTTTTCTTCAAAGAAAGCCAATATAAGAATTATATGTTTCCAATTACTGCACGTCCACTTTATTCGTGGGGATGCTGACACTTGGGCCAGGGAAGGGCCCAGTGCTATCTGACCATTTAACATTCCCAGGATGTTCTTACTCATCTGTGAAGGTGAGCCAAGAACACCCATTATGTCAGAATGGGCTCCCAGGAGGAGATAGTGCCCTGCTCCACCAGATTCTGCTGGCTTCTTTCTGCATCAGTAGATGTGGCCAAGGTCTGGAGGTTGAGAGGTCCACAGCTAGGTTGCAGATCCTGTGTGGTCAGGGATAGTTTTCTGGAGCAAGGACAAAAGAATAGGGACAGGCTACCAGGAGGCCTTTGAAGAAGGCAAAGGGAATGGTGTTGTGGAAAGAAGAAAGCATTTTTCTCTGATAGTTGCCTTGACTTCTACTAAGCCCATGAAGTGGAGGAGCAGGGCTAGTTTCCATTTGTCACCAAACAATAGCCTGAACCTAATGGGATATTCCTACCTGCTTTGGCCTCCTGACTCTGGCCGAGTTGTCTCTGGAGAGAAGTTAGTGTTTGGGTATCATTCAGAAAATTCTTTGTATATCCACCCAGTAAGAGGGTATAATTAAAACTGTCATTTCATCTTAAATTGCCTTTACTGTTTTCATGATTAGAAGCCTGATACTTGTTCATAGGCAGATGACATCATGGCCAACACTTCTGTGAGAGCTAGTAAGTATATACAGTCTTCTGAGCTTGTTACCATATAGTTGTGGTGGCTTGAGTCAAGTGTCCTCCATAAACTTAATGGGTTCCAAATGCTTGACCCCAAGCTGATGGCAGTTTTGGAATTGGAACCTTGTTGGAGGTGTGTTGTTGGAGGCAGGCTTATGGCGGTTAAAGCCAGCTTCCCCTTGCCAGTGTTTGGCACACCTTCCCGCCATAGTTTACAGTATAGTGGCAGAGGTGATGTCAACCCTTTTCTCATACAGTCATTTTCCCTGCCATGATGGAGTCTCCTCTTGAGTCTGTAAGCCAAACTAAACCCATACCTCCCATGAGCTGCTTTTTGTCAGGTTCTTTGTCACAGCAACAAGAAGGTTGACTATAGCAACAGTCTGTGATTTTCTGTGACATTAATAACTATTATCATTCATAATTTATGGAGAAGGAGGGTGAGGTTTAAATACATTATATTGCTTTTCCAAGGGTGTGCAACCACTATGTGGTCTTCAAATCCTTCTTAATATAGCTTTTCAGAGAGGACCATTTTGATCTATGCTTGTTCAGTTTTTATCTTTATCACCAATTATCTATCTATCTATCTATCTATCTATCTATCTATCTATCTATCTATCATCTATCTATCTATCATATATCTATCTATCTATCTATCTATCTATCTATCTATCTATCATCTGTCTAATCTGTCTATCTATCATCGATCTCGAGGGAGGAAGTAGGTGCCTGCTTCCTCACCCTAAATAGCCCCATGTGGCCACTAGCCGGTCTTTCAAGGCCCACCTTCTCAGACTGTTGGTTGTGTCCTTATAGAAATTGATTATGAGGGTCATGACAAATTTGGCAATAGTAAAAGGTTTTTGAACATACAACAACCAAAACTCAATTCAAAATCAAAGGCCAAATCAGGTGTTTCTGGCATCATGTGACTTCACAATTTTTGGTTCTGAACACACAACAAATGCACTTTGTACTTTCCTTGCTGTCACACCACACAATGCCACCCAGCCACACCACCTGAAACTCCTCAGCTCAGATTTGAGACTATTGTACACTATGAATCATGGTCTTTTCACTGTACAAAGTTGTGGTAGTTTGAATAGATGTCCCCCAATATACTGGGGAGCTTGTGAAAGCTTGTAACTTGGGTTTCCAGCCACTTGGCTGGAAGGGGTGTCACTGGGGCAGATCCAGCCCAAAGGTGTGTTTAGGGATGGACAGATGTAGAATTTCTGCCTAAGGTATGCGAGAGCAGTCTGAGCTCTGCCTGAGTTCCGTACTGTTTGGTGTTTACTTGGGCTGCTGCTGATGTGCGCTCTCTCTCTCTCTCTCTCTCTCTCTCTCTCTCTCTCTCTCTCTCTCTCTCTCTCTCTCTCTGCTCAGATCATGTCATGTTGTCTCCAGCTTCCTCTTGGGACTATAAGCCAAAACAAAAGAACTTTCTCCTATCAGCTGCTTTTGGCTAGACGCTTTGTCCCAGCAATAAGAAGATAGCCGTGACAGCGAGGAAAATTCACTTCCCTTTGGATGAAGCATCTCCTTGTAGCTGCAAAGACATCAGTCATTTCACATATTTTGAGTTTCCTGTCACATATCTACTCCCTCACCAATCAGTTCCTTAAAAGACTGGCTGGGTGGACACCATGGATTTTGGAGAAATTTTGACTGAAGGATAGGTTGTTTTCTACCTCTTTAGCATTTTTTTAGATCAGATGACACTGTTAAATCTGAGAGGACTGTGAATATCATAGATACGTATCATTAGCTGCATTTGAACTTTGTCTAACTGCCTGTATCCTAACTTAGCACATCATAAAATAAACCACTCCAGGGATGACAGAGGCTTTCCGTGTGCTGGTAAATAGGGGTTCTGATCTTAAGTGATGAGTTGTGTCCTCTAGTCACTGAGGGAAGTGACATGGTGGGTAGACGTTTTCATATTTTAGCCTTACCAAAGAGAGCTGTCACAGAGAGGGACAAGGAAGTGCTCTACCACATAATCCAGAGGGTGGAAACTTCTTCACTTACCACTTGGTTATCTTCCTGCAAATATCTGAAAAATAGCAACCAGTGCTAGAAGCCTTTATCTGTGGAGCGCCTCTGAGACCTGGTGCTGAAATGAGATGGGAACTCTAGACGCCCATAGAAACGCCTACACTCACCCTTCTTTCTCCTCTACTCGTCCCCATCTAAGGTCTCCTGTTCTTTCTCTAGCTCTGCCTGCTCTTATTTTTACTTCACTTCATCCTGTCTGTTTCTTGAATTTCTCTCTCCATCTCATGTGAATTCAGCAGAGGCTGTTGCCCCATAAACTCTCTGGGTTTGTTCAAAATGAATCTAGGGTCCAGGAATAACCACACAGTCTGAAGTGTGTTGTTAAAGCAATATTTTACTTCTGAGCAGCCTCAAAGGCTGTATAGTTTTTGGAGAGTTCTTGCAAACACGCGCACCAGTAGGCAGTCTGCTGGAGTTTTTATTCTCTAATGGAAAGCCAGAGTTCTGTGCCTTTACTCTGATTAATTGGTCACAGCTTGGCCTCACACTCTTATGTGATTGGCTAAAATATGAAAGAGTACAGGTTCTAAGAGAAAGACACTTTTGGGGGGGTCTTGTTATTAAGTGCTGAAATAATCTTTATTCCTTCAGGGACTGTTTATCAATTTTGGTTTTAGAGTCTGTTGACTCTCTGGATTTCAAACTTTGTTTACTTTTTAGGCCCCCAAGGACTTCTGACTCAGGAGGGGCCTCCAGAAAGTTGGTCTCTTTTCAGAACCAAAGTGTCCTTAACACTTTGACAACAAAGACAGCAAGTTGCCTCATCATATTCCTGACAGGTAGAACCTCTGGTCACTGATGGTGACGCTCACTGTCCCCAGCTGTTTCTCCAGCATGTTGGAGGACTTCATGTTGCCATATGTGTATATATAAAGATGTTGTAAGGGACAGGCAATCATAGTCCCTGGTCAGAAGACTTCAAGAAAAACTGTCCAGTAGTAGACAATGGCTCCATGACCCAAGGTTGTAAACTTGAAGCTTCCAGCCACGGGCATGTTGAAGGGCTTCCCAGAAGGAATGGCACCCCCCATACCACCAATGAGAAAGAGAGGCAAGGGCAGAAGTCCATTACATTTGTAG
Organism: Zapus hudsonius; assembly: GCA_004024765.1. NCBI lineage: Eukaryota > Metazoa > Chordata > Mammalia > Rodentia > Dipodidae > Zapus > Zapus hudsonius. The sequence goes on from PVHP010003449.1 coordinate 47,493, forward strand.
CTCAGGCCCCACTCTTATTATTTGGTTATCCGTCATCTACTCTTTGTAGCCTCTCTCCAAGCCTTTCTAGAACATTGCTCTTCTGCTCTGTGCTCTTTAGGGGATTTCTTCCTGGTCAACAGGTCCCTCCCTCATGGCCTGGCTTCATCATGGTCCTCAGCGTCCTCTTATAGTAGAGATCCAGATTCCTGACTCTCTTGTACTGCCAGCCATGGACGGCTCTAGCGTCTTAGTGTTCTGGGGCTTCTTCCCAGTCTGTCACAGGAAACTTTCTTCCTGGGGAGATGCAGACACGCATCTATTCACTCCAGATGGGGCTCAGATGACAGACCTAAGGACAGTTAGACCAAAACCAGTTTTGGTGAACTAATGAGTTTGTTGGAATTACTTAAAGAGCAGGCCAGGAGTTGCTTGCAGGAGCCTGGGTAACTCAAAGGTCGCTGCATCACTGAAAAGCCCAGCCAGCAAAGGTGGAGACTCTTAGGTGAAAGAAGCCCGACTTTCAGCCCCTCAGCAGGGCAGGTGGGAGAGTCTTCTCCCACATGGTTGATTACCCTTTATATCTCCTTGAGGATGGGTCTTACAGTCTTTTAAGTTTAGAAAATTGCTACACAGTCCATCCCCAATAGTTGTTTAGTGTGCCTACAAACTTGGGGAGAAGTTATGTGATCTTTTAGGTTTCAGATCTCCCAGACTTGTTGACATCCTGACTCCCTCTTCCTTCTTGGAAAGCATATTTTAATTTTGATAAATTTGCTATACAGCAAAGTCCTCTTCAGAGAGGAAGCTGTCCTAGGCATCCCTTTTCATGCCACACCATGAAATTAAAACCAAAATTATCTCGTTCTTTACTTACTTTTATGATTAGTCCATTTCTTTTTGTCTCCTTTCTAGCTCACAAGGAAGCCAGCACTGCGGGAAGCTGTTGCCTGACTTTCCTGAGGAGACATGGACACATACCTATTTACCCTAGACAGACACTAACAGGCCAAAGACACCACCCCACCCCAGTCTGGCTTGGTAAACTGCTGAGTTCTGGGTGGTACTTTCAAGAGTCTGTGTGACTCAAAGTAGCTGCATTGCTGACAAGCCCACCTCAGCTAAGGAGAGGGCTCACAGGTGGGAGCCGTGAGGAAGGTTTAGGGTGAAAGCCTCCCCCGCACAAAGTTAAAAAACACAACAACAAGAATGCCCTTGGGCCTGCAGTCTCCGATGATCTCCCTGTTTTTCCAGGAACACCCTGAGCCCTAACCCCAACCCTGGAGTGGGAGGTCTCCTTTACCAGAATTCACATCTAACCCTGACCTTGTGGTTGGTCAAACTTAAGGCCTCTGAACTTCTGGAGCCAGCCTCACCCAGACAGGTGAGCTGTCTTCCCGGCTCACCTGAGGTGGGAGGCAGGAGTTTTATAAATACCTGAGGAGAAGGCAAATTGCTCTCTGTCTTCTGGGCTAGCCAGCTCAGATTTTTGAACCCCCAGGTTTTGGTAAGCAGGCTGGTGGCTGAGATGGGGGGGACCCTTCTTCTCCCACACGGGCATCCCCCTCACCCCCCTCCTGACAGGAGCATTCTCTACTCTCTCCTCTTTCCTTCTCCTCATCTAATAAAGTCTCTCTGAACCTGACCCTCTGGTCTATGGTTTTAATTCTTCGTAAGACAGGAATCCTGGGTACCCTAAATTTGTAGATGCGTTGGCATATTGGTATATTGACAAGGAACCTCAAGATTCCTGCTACACCTATATCTTCAGAGCTTTCAGCAAGCAACTCTGAAGGAGGGCCTTGGGCTTCCAACAGAAAAAAGAGCGTCTTGTTCTGTTTTGAAGGGTTGAAGGAAAGCTTCATTTCATGTGACACAGTCTCTACGTTAGGAGCCACAAAGGCACTAGACATCACCCAACACCACGATCCAGGTGGATCGGGTTCCTGGCCACAGCGCGAGAACTTGTCTCCTGCAGCAGGGCGGCGGAAGGGGTGAGGCAGGTAGCCACGCAGGTAAGAGATATTTAAGACATTGCAAGGCAGAGGAGGGCTCAGTTAAGGTGTGTTCTAGCATATCAATGAATTTAACCTCGAAAGAAGTATGATTTTTATGAATAGGTTTAATATAAGAAAGAATATATTTAGAAAAATCATAACTGAACAGGGCTGTTTAATGGAGATGCTGAGCCACAGTCACATACAGAGGTACGACGTAGGCTGGCTGTTTTTTTTTTTTAAGAAAATATTTGTTCACTACATTAAAAAAAATTTAATTATTGATTAGAAAGAGAGACAAAGAGAGAGAGTAAGAGTATTGCCACACCAGGGCCCCCTGCCACTACAAACAAACTCCAGCTATATGTGCCACTTGGCATCTGGTTTTATGTGGTATGAGGGAATCAAACTTGGGCAGTCAGGTTTTGCAAGGAAGCACCTCTAACCACTGAGCCATCTGTCCAGCCTGTAGGTTAGCTGTTTTTAAGAGGCTAGGGTAGTCCAAGATCATTTTGGCTTAGACACGGGACAGTTTGATGCCAGAACTGCTGGAGTTGGTCACTGAAGTTTTAATAAAACAAGTGAGGTTTCTTCTTCTCAATTCGTGGTTCCCTGTGGGTCAAGCATCTCGTTTTGTGCATTTGTCAAACACTGCTTTTGTGCCGTGGATCAGGACATTCCTAGGATGTGATATTGACGAGGCTGAATAAGCAGGAAGGCAGGACTGCAGGGGACAGATATGATGAGCAGAGAGCTAGGATTAAAGAAGCTACTGGATCACACTCATTTACTAGCCACACCAAGTCTTCTGTTATTCTGGGATTTCCCAAACTCTTAAGCTCCCCACCCCATGCTGTTGGAATGCTCTGGAAAGTACCTCTCCCAGGGTAAGGAGTAAACATAACTGGAATTCTTAGGGTTTCTGGTGAAAATGGATGCATATTTTGCGTTTTGCTCCATGTTCTATCTATTTTAACCAAAGATACATATAATGATTAGATTGCTGCTATATACCAAATTTAATGCCACATTATCTTTTTTATTGTCCATAATGAGTTACATTATTTAGTGGGCAAACAGTGAGTTGTTATCCCCAATTCCCCAAGGCCTCCTCTCCCCCATCCCCAATCAGCTGGATATCCTCCTCTGTGGGTCGTCTGGATCAGTCCTTGTGACAGGGGACCATGGATAGCCTATTATTCAGCCAGGTTCTCCTGGCCCTAGTATGCTATTACTGAGGGGTGCCATGCCTCGGGATCATCTCCCCTACCACGGGTCTCACAATCTTTCTGCCCCCTCTTCTGCTCAGTTCCCTGAATTGTGGTGGATGAGTATTAGGGCTGCTTTATTGTTGTGAGCTTAGGGGTCTTTGTGTCAAAAATCATTGGTTTCTGTCACCCTGGCTTATCCTGTGTTGATTGAATGGCTGTGGCTGTGGGTCCCTTGTTCATCCCGTCATTCTCTGTGGGGTTCCATATGGATCCTCCACAATATGACTGTGGTGGCTCATCTCTTACCAGGATCTCAGCTATCTGCCTACGGTCGGTTGGTAGGGTTAGATGGGCCCCAGCTCTCTCGCTGCATCCTGAAAAACACAAACATAATCTCCATCGGAGAGTGAGGTCAGTGTAGGTTAACAAATATGCACAATTCTGGATTACCTAGATTCTATTTTTAGTCGCCTCCCTGTCAATCGCTCCCATAGTGCATTTTGAATGCCACATTATCTTAAGCCACACTGCAGCTCTTTAAAGTAGATCTGTCATTACTACCATGGAATCTACATCTGATATGATTGAAGGAAACTCAGAGAAATTTGAAACCATCAGATTTTGGCCTAAGTCTCCAGAGGCAAACCTTAGGTTCTTACCAGGTGGGAATAATGCAGATCTTTCATACTGAGGGCTGGGCCCTTTTGGAAGCTAACTATCCTGTGACTTTAGTCATGTGATTTCACCCTCGTAGAATGACATTCTTTTGGCACAGTGTCCATCTTCTGTCCCCCAGAGCAACTGGAGACAGCAGATGCCAGGATCTTTCGGGGCACTTGCCTTGGCAATGAAATGGACATGCTGTAGTTGTCTGCACTTAGCTTCATCTTTAAACTGGTCACTGTCTCTTGGCAGCAGCAGTGGCTTTGGAGGACCAGCTCTTCCCCATGTCCCTCAAGTCCCTTCTGCGGTCATTTGCTAATTGCACTTTCCTTTCCCTAAGGGAAGGAACAGTGTAGAGTCCTTTTTGTCCTTTTTGTTTGTGTTTATTGTTTAGAAAGAGCCTCTAAGTCTCAGCTTTGGCAGGGCAGCCCTGACTCTAGTCCTCCCTGCTCTTCCCTCTGCCTCCTGTCCTCAGTCCATGTTGCCGGGAAGATCATCCAACCTAACATAGTTTATGGAAGAAGGTACTTACTTATTTCAAGTTTACTGCCCCAGGGCAAGTTCCATCAATGGCAGAAGAAGCTGGCTCCTGTTCATAGATCCAAGCAGAGAGAGAAAACACCAAGCAGCCAGCAAACAGCAAGCACACACCCACCAGAGCTTGCAACTCTTCCCTGCACAACTTTGGGCTGGGTTCAGATCTGCCCCCAGGTACACTCCTCTTAAAGCAGGCTGTCAAAGACTTAAGCAGGAATTTGAACTTTAGTTAAAAATACTTTAGGCTACAGGGGACATACATTCACACTCAAACCACCATAATCAGCCTGGTGTGTGAGGATGATGACCAATGGGAGGCAGCTTAGCCTCTTGAGAAAGTGACATCACTCCATAATTATCTAGCTTCCCCTGATTTACTTCAGATGACCAGCAAGTCAAGAAATGCTCATCTGTGCAATAGTGGCACTAAACCTAGGAGGGTAATCAATGGCTTAATGATTGGCTAAGAGATCTGCTCAGTGACAAGGAACCCTGAACTGGAACTGGGCTCCACGGCACAGTCCTATGGGGACAAAGATCTCGGGGTTCCTAGGGGAAATTCCCACTACCAGAGAGCTACGGAGAGGCTACACCCATTAGGAGCTAGCCAAAATAGCAATGTTGTCTCATTTAACCTATATTGATCTCACTCTCCGATGGAGATTCTGTTTGTATTTTTCAGAAGGCATGGAGAGAGCTGGGGACAACCCAATTCCACCAACAAGTTATTGGATGAAGGCTGACATCCTGGCAGGAGACAAACCACCCCTGGCCTTCACACAGGGCCCAAATGAAACCTACAAGAAAGTGAGGAGACAAACAGGAGGCCAATCAGCACAGTTAAGTCTGATAACCCATGAAAGGTCAATGGAGACAGACACCAGTGATACCCAACACAACCCAGAGCAAAGATCCAGAGATACTTAAGATCTCAACAACAAAGCAGACTCAAAGCTTGCCCACTATGACTCAGAGAAATGAGCAGAAGAGAGTGCAGAAAGATTGTAAGAGCCATGGTGGTGGAGAATATCCAGAGACATTGCCCCCTTCAGTAATAGTACACAAAGGGGAAGAAAAGAAAAAGAACAAAAAACTGGTTACCTCTGAGCAGTTCCTACCCCCTGTCCTATGGACAGATCCAGTATGCTCACTGAGGAGGGACCCCAGTGGGTAGGGGACAGAGAGGAGGGAAATGGGGACATATTCACAAGATTTGCTCATACAATGTATATGTACTTATTCATAATAAATATATTTTAAAAATAATAATAATTGTCATGGTTTGATCCAGGTGTCCCCCACAAACAAATGAATGTGTTCTGATAGATCAATCCTTAGCTGGTGGCAGTTTGGGTTTTACAGCCTCGATGAAGCTGTGTTGTTGGGGGTGGGCTTATGGGGTTATAAGCCAGCTTCCCCTTGCCAGAGTTTGGCACACCTTCCTGCCCCTGTTTGCAGTGCTGTGGCAGAGGTGATGTCCACCCCTCTGCTCATGCCATCGTTTTCCCTTCCAGGATGGAGTCTCCCCTCGAGTCTGTAAGCCTAATAAACCCATTCCTCCGCAAGCCTCTTTTGCTTGGGTTCTTTCTGTGCAGCAACTAGGAAGTTGACCGCAACAATAATAAATAGAAAATTTTTAAATGTAGTGTATTGTGCTCTCAATCTTGAAGTTCTGACCCCCTTTAACTCTAGTTGTGCCCTGGATATGAGGGAATTTGATGCAGGACTCATGTGAATGAAAACCCCACGGATGTGGGAGTCCCTTGGGAAGTGTGTTCTCTTGGCTTAAAACTCATCCAGCACAAAGGTCGGTTAAAGAACAGAAAAAATTTTAAAGGAAGAGGACTTTTTGAGAGAAAGATTACCTCTTAAACAAATGGTTTTTGCATATAATTTATGCACATAAGTTCTTATGTTACAAATTATCTCTAGATTGCTTATACTACCTAATAGAAAGACTACACAGCCACACCTTAAAATTTTCTTTTTTCCTGAAATAAATAAATTTAATGGACAGTTGGTTGAATCCGCTGATACCAATGACCCCTTGTACATGCAAACTGGTACCTGTATAGGACACTCTGTAAGCATGCAAACATGTAAATACTGAATACAGTAAACATACAAGGAATACCAGTCATTAGAATCAAAGAAGGGGGAGGCTGAAAGGAAAGGAGGAGAAGGAAGAGGAGGAAAGAAAACCGAAGAAGAAGGAGGAGGAGGCAGAGAAAAAGCTGCCTTACTTTTCTATGAAGTGGCTAAAGCTGAAGTGGCGCCATGGGCAAAAGCATGGTCCCAGATAAATGCGGGGTTCTAGGACGAGTGATGACTTCCTCTAGGAAGGAGGAACATGTCGAGTTTTTCATGGGTTGAATGTTGAATGTCCCAGCCATTCTGTGGGAAAGAAGGATAGAAATTTCTGGGTTTTTTTCTGTCACCAAAAGTTAGTGAAAATATTTCTGACAAGGAGGTTACCTGGAGACTCCTGTTGGAAAGTGTTTTCTCTTGGCTTATAACCAAGCAGGTTTAGTGAACAGAAAATGCTTAAAGTGGACCTATGGAAGAAAGTTTACCTCTCAGACAAATGCACTTCCCACTTCACAAAAGGTATGTGAACTGTGATCATAGAATAAAGTTAAATAAATATCTTAATTAGGCATTTTAATTTTAAAAATTATGTAGGGCTGGGCATGTCAGTGCACACCTTTGATCCCAGCACTTGGGCGGCAAACCTGGCAGGAGTGCCGTGAGTTTGAGGCCAGCCTGGGATGACAGAGCGAGTTCCAGGTCAGCCTGGGCTTGCGTGAGAACCTACCTTGAAAAAATAACAACAAATATGTCATGTAGGATGCACTCAATGTAATGCTTAGAGGAAAATTAGTAGCATTAGAAATAGATTTTTTAAGGAACATCTATTTTCTACCTTGAGAAAGTAGAAGACAAGAAACAAAGTAAACCCAAAGCGAGTAGAAGAAATAAAATAATGAAGATTGGAGTGGAGGTCAGTGAACTTAAAAACAGGGGGGAAAAGGAGGTTAATTGGGCCAAGAGTTGATTCTTCAAAAAAATAAAATTGATAAACCTTTAGTGAGGGAGACCAAAACTAATAAAGAGAGAAGATACAAATTGTCTGTGTCAGAAGTGAAGCAGGGGCTGACTGCAAACTCCGTGGACATTAAAATGAAGCCCAGGGAATGCAAGGGGCAGATCTGCTCAACTCACACAGAGTGGACCACTTCCCTAAAGATAAGAACTGCCAACAGTCATAGACTTACAGCCTAAATAGTTATATATCTGTCAAGTGAATTAAATTTGTAGCTAAAAGCATTCCATAAAGGAAAATTAAAACTATGTAGATTTCACTGGTAAGAAATAATCCCAATCCAACATACAATTTTCTCAGAAAAAATGGAAGAGATTTTAGGAGACAAAAACATTATAAGAAAACTACAGATGAATATCTTTTATAAACAAAAAAATTCTAAAATACTCCATATAGTATTAGAAAATTAAAAACATAAAAAAGATAATAGTAGCCTTGGACAAATTAAATAGAAAGTAGAAAATTAGAGACAAAGTTTCACATTGTCAGAGAAAGAAGGAAGGCTAGAAGAAAACCTGTGGTTTGGATTATAGCAAGAAAAATTCATATGAACTCGTGTTTCATATAAAATAGAAAAATACCAAAATGAATACAACTGTATGTGCTTGCGTGGATATGTGTACAGGTATGTGTAGTCCTGTGCACTGAGGGCCTGGAAGCAAAGGTGTTTGGGGCAACCAGCACTCAGACCACCGATTTCAAATTTTCTCCCACAAAAGGAACCAGGGCCCTAGGGTTGAGTAAAGAAAAGACATTCTCTTGGATACAGGAGAAAGAAGAGTATTTGGAGTGCCTTTTACTAGAGATGCGATAAGGACCAAAAAACACAGAGAGAGAGAGAGAGAGAGATTGAGAGAGAGAAGAGAGCAGAATACATCAAAAATATAAATGACTGACAGGGAGCCAAGCAATTCACAGAGTGAATTAAGTACAGTTGCATTGTATTATATTCCCCCACTGAATCTCCCTAAATCCTTGACAGGAATAACCTAGCAGGAGTGCAGGGACCAGTCTTCCAAGCAGAGGAATCCAGGTAGTAAACGTGGAAATACTGAAGGAGTTGCCAAACCAGTCCAGGAATCCCAGATATCATCCAGCAGGCGAAGAAAAACTTTAAAAAGCCTGCTGATATTGTGGGTCATCAGGGTATTTTTATGACTTCAAGTTTCTGCCCCCAAATATTTATTAGTTATGGGATGGTTTTAATATACATCCACAAATTCCTGGAAAACTCTTCACCCTCCAAGTAGGGAGGATTAATTCCCCTCTGGCTTAAGGGTTGAACACCGTGATGTCAACAAACAGAAAACAGAAGGAAACAAGCTGTTGGACAGAACAGAAGTCAAGCCCCAGCTCTGAGCTAATGCTCCAACAGTGGCTGTGCTGACTGGCACATCTCATACGAAGTGGTAAGAAGGGCCTTCCCATTCCCTCTGCGATCTGCCTCCCAAGTCACAGCCACAGTCTAACCACGAGAAAACATCTGCAAAGCCACATCTGGAATGTTCTTCTGACCGATGAAGCCACCCCGAAGCTCAGACAGCAGACTAGGAGTGAGGAGACTGCTCTCCACTTCACTCAGCCTCCACAGGGTTCCTGGAATCCAGGCATTCTGTTTCAGACTGAACTAACTGGGACTAGGTGACCTGAAGTGGCTTAAGTCCACGTTAACTGCAATGTGGAATTCTGGGTGGGATTTGGTGCAGAAGCAGGTAAAGTCTGCATGAAGTCTGGGTTAGCTCCTACCATTGCACCAATATTAAAGTCTTCCTTTTCCTCTGGGCAGGGAAAGGGGGGGTCAGTGTCTCCCTAAGCCGACTGGCTGACCTGGAAGTAATGACTCTTCTCTCTCAGGCTTCCATGTGCTGGGATTACAGGGCTGTGTAGCCGTGGCTGGATATTAACTTCTTAATTTCCAATAGCTGTGAGGCAGGTGAGGGCAGAAGGGCTCATTTGTGTGGTGGTAGAAGAAAGTGCTTGCATTCCCCTCTCTGCGAGTCTGTCTGTCTGTCGTCTGTCTGTCATGAAACCTGGGAAATGACAGATTGTTGCACCAGTTATTATCAGAGAGATGGTGGATTAGGATTGTTTTTTCCCGTTTTGTGCATCATTATTTTTAAATATCCTGAAATACATTAATTGTAACAAAAAACAAAATGAATTTATGGTATTCAACATTGATCTTAATGACACACAACTGTAAACCATAACTATATGATTTAGTAAATGATTATAATAAGCAGATGGCTGGCAAACTGCCAGGCCGTTACAATAAGAAGAATCTTTTCATGACCAGAAATCCCCGGTCTCACTTTCTGAGAGAAACATGGGTTGGATGGAAATGATCACTGAGAACTCTGTATCTATGATTTCATTTGCATTTTCACTGAGCATTTAAGCAGAGTGGGTGAAATTGCACCCACCAACTCTACTTAGAATTCCTATGGGAATTCCAGGGTGTGCTGAGAGTGACAGACATCTTTTGGCTCTTTAGTGTGCCTCTGACTCAGGAGCCGGGGTGTCAGACTCAGTCACACGCAGCTTTCATTGAACCTCCAGGTTCTTGCCCTATGAATTTCAGCACTGGAAATCCAAAGACCTTTGCAGGGCTTTTAGAGGATAAAGTTTAGAAAGAATTATTATAGAGGTTGCAAAGCTTAAGAACAAGAATGAATACAGGAGGTATGAGGAGAGTTCTCAGAAGTGGAAAAGCCCACCTGCAGACCCAGACTGGGGTCTTTTATGAGAGTGTATTGGATAGGACTGAACTGGCCAATATGGCCTCAGATGTCTGGTGTCTAGGTACGGTCAGATTTTCTAGAAGGAAAGTAATCCCTTTACATTCCTTCCTTTCTCTTCTAAGAAAGGCGGAGACAAGACCGAAGATGCCTATTTACATCATCTGTTGAGGCTTCAGGGGAAGACATAAGGAGAAAACTCACATTCCCCCTTATAGGCTCACTTCCACTGTGGGGGACCCGTTATTGCTTAACTATCTCAGAATGACAGGATAAACGTGTTAGCTGAAAAAGGACCCAACACATGAGCCCCCGAAACTGCCAGCAGTGTGTGAATTCAGGCAGCCTGCTCTGACAAGCCTGACCATGGAATTATTCTCCATAGCTTTTCCACCTTCAAAATGTTCTCAGCCTCAGTTTCACCATCTGTAAAGTCAACCCAATGATGCCTGCTCTTTCACTTCTTTGACAAAGAATAAATATCTATAATTGCTATAATAAAACTTTTCTAAGCCTTATTCTCAGGTCTTTGGATTTTAGTCACAAAAATTCATAAGACAATAACCTGGAGGCCACTTTACACAAATGGGAGCTGTGTGTACCCAGAAGTGTCTGGCACCCCGGCTCAGTAATAAACTGACTCCGTAATTTAAAAAATAGGGGGGAAATTAATTGACATGCAGTAATATTAACTTTCATAAGTCTCCATTAGTGAGGGGGATATTACATGTCATAAAATAGATCCATAAACATAACCACAATTTACACACACTTTGAGACAGGAAGCTCTCAGTCATTCATAGATTTACTGAATATTTGCTAGAAACCAAAACAAGTTCTAGTTATTGAAAGAAAAAAATTTAAGTCATAAAAGTGGTATTGATGAGTTCCTCGTCTCAATTGATTTTACAATGCCTTGTAATAAAAGTTGTTAGAAAAAAAAAGAGCCCTGCAAAAGCAAAATTGTAAGCCACAGATCTGCATGGCGTGCTGCACGAGTCAGACCCTGGGGAGGGACCCAGGGCCAGCTTGGCCATTCTACCCACGAGGTGGAAATGAAGGAGGGAGCTGGTCCTGAAACAAACACTCAAACACCTCTGCCAGAGAGTAGAAAATTCAGCCCTATTATGACTTCAACCTCTATAGCCTTTCCCTCCTCTAACTGAGCAGTTGATGAATCAGACCCCTGCAAACACCCTGCTTGCGCTTTGCCTACAAACTCCATGGCACGACTATGCTCAGGCTAGTCCCAGGAAGATAAGAATGCCCTGCTGCCAAGCACTGGCATAGGCACAGCCCCTGGAGTCCTCAACAATGAAGTCCATGCTAGAAAGCAGGATCACGCAGCCAACAGAGGCAGTAGCTGGTTGTGCAGGTATTATACTCAGAGGACACTCCAAGCTGAGGGCTGAGAAACTCCTCCTATGCAGAATCTACTCAGAGAAGCCAATAGAAGAAAGCCTTCATACAGACACTGCATTCAAACCACTCTGGTCTGAACTGTATGAACTCCAGAGACACGAGCAACCGCTGGTTCCCCCACCATCACAAATAGCTCCCAGACAACTCAGGGGTGCGGGGATTAATATCATCTCAGCAAGGAAGCCATATGAATTGATGTCAACCTTTATATTATTATCTCAGTTGAGTTTTTCTTTTTTTAATCTTTACTTTTATATCATTTGTATTAGTTTTTCTTTGGCCCAGACCACCTACCTTAATTGCAAAATAATGTACGAATTTCTAGTTTCCTGCAGTGGTCCAGATGACCTGTCTAACTGCTATTTCCCTGAAGTGACCCAGGCCCCCCAAACTGGAACACCCTGTAAGGGGAGAATTCCAATGAGCCCACCATACTTCAAAGAACCCCCTAGTCTATAAGAGAAGCTGCTCTTGAGCTGCCTGGCCAGAGCCCTTCTCAGGCTTTCCATAACAAAGCCTGTCTTTGCTATTGAGCCCTGGGCAGAACCGAGAGGCCAAGGCCAAGGTGAATCTGGGATGAGCTCTCAAAGCTCCCAGGTGGCTGGAACAACCAAATAGAATTCTCCGTCTCCCTTAAAACTTTGACTTCTCCCTTCTTGGCTCCAGTCATAGAGAGGCCATTTCCTCCATCACAGGCTCATCAGTGTTGGGCCATCTTTTTCCCAGGGAGGTGGAGTCAGTCTCCGGCTATCTCTCTTACGGTACCTGGGAGATACAGACTTGTCTCCCATCCTGTCTTGTCCTTGGTGGACTACTCGGAGAGCCTTCAGTCAGAAGTGATTGTTTGGGGACGCCTGCTTTCCTTCTAAATCTCCAGAAGAAGGTATGTGGCTTCTGTCCTCAGACTGGGGACACCTCATCCTCAGACAGGTATCTGGCACTTCTACTTCCCATGGGTTCGCACGTTTCCAAAACTCTACCGGCCTCCCCAACGGGCTGTCTTCTGGACAGTCTTAATACCCTTGCTTAAAGAAGACGTAAAGTCCAAGCACCTCATTTTTTCACTGAAATCCAGTCAGGCCACCGTAGAAATTGGACAATGATTCTCACTGGTCTAATTTTTTTTCAGTGTTTCATAACCACTTTCTTATTTGTTTTTGAAAAATATTTAAATGTTTATTTATTTATTTATAAACAGAGAAATATAGAAGAGAGAATGGGCACACCAGGGCCTCCAGCCACTGCAAAGGAACTCCAGATGTATGTGCCACTTTGTGTATCTGGCTTACGTGGGTACTGGGGAATTAACTCTGGCAGTTAGGCTTTGTAGGCAAGTGCCTTAACCACTGAGCCATCTCTCCAGGCCCTTGTTTATTTGTTTTGAAATTTACCTTTTTTTTTTTTTTTTTTTTTTTGCAAAAAGTGTATTTCAGGTTTTGACTTCCAAATTCTTTTTTTTAAATAAATGCCCAGTGCGAGATTTCGCAGGAATTTACTCCACATATGATTGTGTAGATGGACACTACTTACTTTTTTATATTTTATTTATTCATTTTCAAGCAGAGAAATACAGAGAGAAGGAGAAAGACAGAGAGAGAGAGAGAGAGAGAGAGAGAGAGAGAGAGAGCGCACACACCAGGGCCACCACCTTGTGGGTCTGGCTTATGTGGGTACTGGGGAATTGAACCCAGGACCTCAGGCACTGGAGGCAAGTGTCTTAACCGCTGAGCCATCTCTCCAGCCCTCCAAATTCTTAAAGACCTGATAATGTCATCAACCAGGAAGGCAAGTGGCAAGAAGTCCCCTCTATCCTGGCAGTTTTCTACCTGAGTTCTCATCCCTCTCTTTGTCAGTCCTGCTCTCTGACCCAGGTCCACTATGGAAGGAACAACCCCCTTGTCTCCTCTCATATTCTCCCACCACCCTCCTCGTGCCCCGCTCCTGCCTGCAGGCTCCTTTGGCTCCCAAGTCTTCCCCTCTACTCCTACTCTCCAGCCACCCACATTGCCTGCCCTCCCCTGGCCTCACCCTTCTTCCCTGCCCTGCACCCAGCCCTGGGTCATCTCCCTTCTTGTGCCCTGTCAGGTTCCACCTTCCTCCAACTAACCCAGATCCAGGAAAAAGCCCAAAGAAGACTCATTTCAGCCAGAACCTCAGGAGATGTGCTCCGTCCTGTTCCTTCACTTACTTTTCCTGGGCTTCCTAGGGGCGACTCCTCCCTAACTCATTTATTCCTCTCCTCAGTAGTCCTCTGCAGACCAAGCTAACCCCAGCCTCTCCTCATGTGGGTTTCCACATCTGCATGTTTGTATAGAGATTTCGGAATGGGCCTGCTTTCTTTGCTTGGTCCTTCCAAAGTAACATTCAGAATCTCGCTCTGAAGGCCTTAGTCTCTCAAATCTCAACTGAAAGCACTTAGCATCACCCAGAGCAACACTCCACTATGAGGACTAATAGCTACTGGAGGCCCGATCCATCAAGCTCCCCTTTGCATCGCCAGTGGGCTCTCGAGATGCCTCCTTCTATGACGCGACCATAACACTTCCTCCACCTGCCTCACACTCACAAACCCACCATGCTGAGCCAGGCTCCAACTTGACGCCCACCTACCAGATCCAGTACACGCCCTTTTCTCCTCCCCCCACCCTCTTCAGACACTATCTCCTCCTCTTACCTCCTTATTTAAGCCTCTTTTACAGCTCACTTCTCCTTCTACCTACCAACCCATTAATTGATGCCTAGTGCCAACCCCTCTGCTCTGTTCCAACATGCTTCTGCCAATAGATTAATGCTAGGAAAAACAAAGCAGGTCCCCACAGGGCCTATGGTGCTTCTACAATCCATTTCTGTCTCCTCCCTGGATTCATCTTTTTGGTCCTATGAGAGAGAACAACAGACAGATAGTGTATGGCCCTTCCTGGGATTGGATATCATTGGCTGTGTAGATAAAGAAGCTATATCTGGAGCTGGGCTTATACTTCCTTACCTACCAACTGCACAGGCACCCGTCCGTCCTCCTTCACTCTGCCCCCTCTCTTTGTCCACTCTTCCAACTACATTCCCTTACTTAGGATCTGACACATCTCGTGCTGGTCCCCCACCCTCACTCTGCTTCTTGCAGAACTGGGAATCTTAACAGGCATGGGCACGGGAGCCACAGGCTTGGTTGTGGCTGTCCACAAATTTCTGAAGCCATCAAAGCTCTCAGAGAAAGCTTGGATGATATTGCTCATAAGTTGGGGCTATCCAGGACCATACTGACTTGAAGTCAATAGTGGGCCTCCAAAATTGATGGAGACTAGGTCTCCTGACTGCCTAAAAGGGGGTCTCTGTCTCTTTCTGGGGGGAAGGTTGCTATTTCTATAACAACAAATCAGGCATAGTCTGAGATGAGATTAAGAACATAAAAATAAATGACAAGAAGTTCAGACTTAACATATCCTGCCCACCACACACCACATATGGTTCATCTCTTTATTATCCCACCAGTGTTTATTCAACTCTGCCTCTGTTTCTTCCCACATTTCCAGTATTTTCCAGAGATTACTTATAAACAGGATCACAGCCATTTCCAGAGCCAACTCTTGGGATTAGATGGAATTCATACACCTGTCACAGTCCCACAAATCCACCTCAAGCCCTATACCCAGAACCATGCTCCTAGAACGTGCTCCTGTAACTCTGGTACCCTGGCTTTCTAGATCACGATGAGGTGGGAATGTTAGAATCAGCATGGCTTCACTTCTGAGCTCTGATCACCATTTTACACTGCATGAGTTTCTGCTTCCCAGAAGTGGCCCAGGCCACCTGTCTCAACTACAAAACAATGTATGAAGCGGCCCAGGTCCCCGATTTGGATTGCCCTGCAAGGGAAGAATTCCAATGGCCTCACCACACCTGTAAGAGAAGCTGCTCTTGAGCTGCCTTCTCAGGATTTCCTGACTGAATAAAGCCTGCCTCTGCTGTCGAGGGAGTCTTTTCTCTTGTTTCATTCTCTGTCTGTTCCAGATTTTTTTTCTAAGAACAGGAAGCAATTTTAACAGATCAGATCAAGCAGACAAAAGAGTATCAGGGGTAAAACACCAGGTCAAGGAAACAATAATGAAATCAAGCACAACCACAACACTCAAGAATGAAGGTCATGATGAAGACGCAAACCTCAGAGTACAAAAGGAAGCAGAAAAACATTACAAAATAAGGACATAGAAAAAACTATTCAATGAAATTATAGCAAATATATCTAGCGAAGTATTTAGATATTTAAGTATAAGAAGTGGTTTTTAGGACCTTAAATAGACATAACCAGAAAAACCTCTCTGAGATACATTAAAATTAAAGAATAAATAACCAATATTAAAAATGCTAAGCAAAAAAAAAAAAAAAGCAACCACAAAGAACACTCTTAACATCCAATCTCTCAGCAGAGACCTTAACAGCTTTTCTTGGAGACTTGTGAACATTTCTTTCCTCTAGATTGGGAAACAACCCCTGATAAAAATAACAATTTCACTTAAGCCAACCTTGGTGAACCAATGATTTTGCTGGGTTGACTTACAGGTGCGTGACTCTGAGGTTAATTACAGAAGTATGGGTGACTTCAAAACAGCTACATCACCAAAAAATACCACCCAAAGTGGTGACGGCCTCACTCAGCTGTATCATCGAGTTCTCCAGTGAGCCTTCTAACTCCTATGCACTCTCACACCTCCCAAAGCCTCACACAGCTGGGCGGCACTAAGAGTGGGGAGTGAAATCCCAAGGGAGGAGCTGGTGATGCTCCCTCTTCCTCCTCTTCTATGGAGAGTAGCTGCCACTCTCTTGTTTGGCCTGTCGATGCCACAACTACAGTGACAAAGTTAGCTCCGTTCCAAAATGGCAATGGGGTGGTTATGTACTACAACACCAATAAAAACAGGAGATGATATTTTTAAAGTCCTGAAAGTAAATAATTATAAATAATTGTAAACCAAGATTATTATATCCAGAAAAAATATCACTTTAGGTTGATGGAGGAAAAAAACGACCATCCAAAATAAGCACAAATTAAAACAATTCATTCCCAGTAACCCAGCATTACAGAATTAATGGACTCCTAAACACAGAGGAATAAGAAAAACAGTCACAACACAAGGACATAAGAAAGATTGAATCTTATGACATGAATAAATTAATAAAAGACAACAAAAATAATCAAACATGCCCAATTTAGCAATCAAGAAATTTCAGATATTAATGAGAGAGAAGGAAAATAGCAAACAGTATGTGAGCCAACCAACAAAATTACAGAAATCAACAAATATCTCTCAATAACAACCATGCATTTAAGTAATTGAAACAAAACAGAAGATCAAACCATTTGTGCCTACAAGAGTCAAATGTAGACTCACACTGAAAATACCCAAAGGATGGAATACAATCTGCTTGTTGGTCTTTCAAGGCAGGGTCTTACTCTAGCCCAGGCTGACCTGGAACCCTAGACTTCACAATGTAATTTCAGGCTGGCCCTGAACTCACAGTGTTCCTCCTTCCTCTGCCTCCCAAGTGCTGGGATTAAAGTCATGAACTACCTCACCGGGTTTAGGAATAGCTTTTCTTGTATCTGCCAAAGCAAAATTCAAACCCAAACTAGTCAAAAAAGATAACTTAAAATACTAAACGAAGAAAATAAAGACACTTTCTATGTGCCTGAATTGGCAGTAAAAATGTAAAATTGTAAAAATCAACCCAAATGCCCATCCATGGAGGAATGGACAGCGAAACTGTGGTATATTTACATGATGGAATTTTACTCAGCTGAAAGGAAAAATGACATATTGAAATTTAGGAAAAAATGGTCTGACTTCGAGCAGATCTTACTAAGCGAACACTCAAAAGAACAGAGAATCAAACGCCGCATATTCTCCCTCATATGCGGTCCTTAACAAGGATAACCGTAAACTCTACGCAGACTAGTAGAAAGAAGTGAGAGGTTATGAATGAGGGGTAAGGGATGGGGGAGGGGAATGGCTCCTCAAGAGCATATTGTAACCTAGTGAGCAAGTAGTGGGTGTCGACTGGCAAGAGGGGCCATGAGTGGTAGGGGAGAGAGTCTAAGCCTGTGAATCATTGATCAGTCTGACAACCCCTGGTCCCAGCCACCAGTTCCTTCCCTCACTGAGCTGTTGACCAAAGCGACCCATGAGTTTCCAAAAACAAGACAGAATTCTATCAAAGCTCTTGAGTGCCCTCCCCAGGCCTGAAGCCAAACGAAGAAAGCAACAGGATGCCATCGATCAGCATTGAGAGACCCTTCAAGGTCCAGAATGGTAACCAGCCCCCAAATGGCAGTTAGTGCAGTGAGGGGGAGCCCTTGACTGGAATTTAGGATTCAGGGCGATAGGCACCGGATCCCATACTCTTGGGCTCACAAGAAAAGACGCAATATGGGAGCGATTGACAGGGAGGCTACTAAAAACAGAATCTAGGTAATCCAGAATTGTGTATATTTGTTAACCTACACTGATCCCACTCTCCGATGGAGATTGTGTTTGTATTTTTCAGGATGCAGCGAGAGAGCTGTGGCCCATCTAACCTTACCAACCGACCACAGGCAGATAGCTGAGATCCTGGCAAGAGATGAGCCACCACAGTCATATCGTGGAGGATCCATATAGAACCCCTTAGAGAATGACCGGATGAATAAGGGACCCACAGCCACAGCCATTCAATCAACAAAGGATAAGCCAGTGAGACAGAAACCAATGATTTTCGACACAAAGACCCCTAAACTCACAACATTAAAGCAGCCTTAAGACTCACCCACCACGACTCAGGGAACTGAGTGGAAGAGGGGGCAGAAAGATTGTGAGAGCCATGGTGGGGGAGACTATCCACAGGCATGGCACCCTTCAGCAACAACACCATTGGGCCAGGAGGACCGGGCTGAGTACTAGGCTATCCATGGTCTGCTGCCACAAGGACTGATCCAGACGACCCACGGAGGAGGATATCCAGCTGATTGGAGATGGGGAGGGGGAACATTTGGGAATTGGGGTTAACAACTCATTGTTTGCACACCAAATAATATATTTCATTATGGACTATATATATATATATAACTATACTTCCCAAAAGCAATCTGGAGAGTCACTGCAATCCCCATCAAATCCCCAGTGATGTTCTTCTCAGAAATAGAAAAAAAATCCTAAATTTTATATGGAAAGACAAAACTCTCCAATGGTCAAAACAATCTTAAAAAACAAAAGACAGTATTAGTTGTATCACAATATCTATTTTCTGTCTATACTACAGAGTCATGGTAACAAACAGCATGATACCGGCACAAATAAGAAACGCAGACCAATGAAATAGATGAGAGGAGTTGGAAATAAAAACATACAACTGACCCCATCTAATTTTTAACAAAGGCATCAACATACACACAGAGAAAAAGCAGCCTCTGCCTAGATAGTGCTGGAAAAATAATCTGTCCTTATTGATAATGATGAACCCAGATTCCCATCTCTCAGCCTGTGCAAAATCAATTCAAACAGTTCAAACACCTTAACATAAGACCCAGAACTCTGAAATTGCTGCAGAAAAAAAAAGCATAGGCAAAACACTTCAACATGTAGGCAGAGTAGTAAGAACTGGCGAATGAGATGGTATGAAAATAAAACTCCTGCACAGCAAGGAAAATAATCCAGTGACAAGGTGGACTAAGAATGGGAGAAAATGTTTTCTGCTACAGATCTGACAGAGTGTCTTCAAAATATAAATGACTCAAAAAAGTAAATACCAAAACTCCAAAATAATCTAATCAGTTAACAGGCAAACAGAAAGAGGAGTCACTTCTCAAAAAATTAAATGGCCAAAAGGTGTTCAGCATTCTAGCTATCAGAAAAATGCAAATCAAAACGACATTGAGAGTCCATGTTACCTTGATCACAATATCTATCATCAGAACAAACGCCTCACTCAATATTAGAAGATCATGCAGGATGCAAGTGCTTAGAGCTGTCCTCAGAGGGCTTCGCATCAAGCCGTCATCCTACCTTCCCTAAACTACAGTTAAGACTCTCTTAACTATTGCCTCCTTGTCTCTTGTGTTAGTTAACTCTTTGGTTGCTGTTTCAAACATCTGACAAAAATCTCTTCAATGAGAAAAAAGATTTATTTGGTTCATAATTGCAAAGGCCAGGTCCATAGTCTCTTGGCCTCATGTGCTTAATGCATGGCAGGGGTGGCTGCTCTCCTCATGGTGGACAAGACGCAGACAGTGAAAGATGGGGGAACACATGAGCTAGGGGAGGGGACATTTCATATTCAAACTATAGCACCTCATAAAGTCAACTCTCAGTCAATCAGCTTTAACAAACCAGAGCTCATCAATCCTTGGCTAAAACCCAGGAAATGAAAATCATATCACATCAATTACATTACAAGGTAAAAATCTTGACCTTGCTAAGGAGCACCCTTGGGTCCACTCCTTACTTGACCTACTCACTCTGCTGCTCCTGGGCTGCTCGCATGTTTCCCGAGTCTACACCAGGTGGGACCCAACC
Source organism: Zapus hudsonius (assembly GCA_004024765.1). Lineage (NCBI taxonomy): Eukaryota > Metazoa > Chordata > Mammalia > Rodentia > Dipodidae > Zapus > Zapus hudsonius. Next base: position 67,686 of record PVHP010003449.1, read on the forward strand.
TGAGATCCTATGACTGGTGCTCTTCGTCAGCCTGCAAGCTTGGCTAACCCCACCTCCTTTAGGCCATGTATCACAAATCATATGTGTATGAAGATCTGACAGAGTATCTTCAATGTATAAATGACTCAAAAAAACCCTACTTATCCTAACCATCGTAAGTAATTTTGACAATATTCCTCTTCTATATTCCGAAATAGTAACTTTTCCTTTGATTTGTTTTAACAGAAGTCAGCTCTAAAACAGACTTGGCCTTTAAACTAACTTCTTCTTGATTCTCTTCCAGATAAGTTACATTTTTTTCTCAATAATTTTCAGTTTTGAGATTTCTGGCATATTTACACAAAATGATTCATAATATATTCTGATAAAATTTTTAATTCCTTGTTTTTCTTAGCTATATCTATTTTAAATCATTAAGATATTTTCTTTATTAACATTATCAGAGTATTCTTCCATAATCAGTTTTAAGTTTCTTGAGTTTCTTCTTAGTTTGCTGTTTATTGCTATAACAAAATACATGAGTTTGGATAATTTATAAAGAAAAACAAAGTTTTTTTTTATTCCAATTTCTAGGCACAAAGGAGCATGGTACCAGCTTCTTCTTGGCCCTGGTGAGAACCTTCTAGCTATACTACCACAAAGTAGGTAATGTCATGGTGGAAATACATGCAAGAGAGAGATCACAGAGCCAGAGAAACTCAGACCTTCACTTGTTATAAGAACCCACTTTCCCAGGAACTAATAAGAGGTCACTCGGAACTACATTAAAAGTCCAATTGTTATGTCCTTAATGGCAGCTACTTTCTAACAAGTCTCTCTGCTTAAAGGTCCCCCAGTTCCTTCCAACACATGAACCCTTGGGGTCATGTCAAACCACATTCAAACCATAGCTGGTTGTGATGGTCAAACTTTTTGTCAATTTGAGCTGTAATCTTGAGGGGGTCTCTGAGGTTGCTTCCAGGAAGGAGGAGATGCCTCCTCCAGAGTGAGCCCTCCCCCTAGAGTATGGGCAGCCCTCCTGGAAGGGAGCTGGATTTAAGGAAGCTAGAGGGGAAGGGAATCTCTCTCTCTCTCTCTCTCTCTCTCTCTCTCTCTCTCTCTCTCTCTCTCTCTCTCCTCCCCCCCTCGCTTGGCTGCTTGTGCTGCTTGCTGGTGAGCATCGTGACTTGCAGGTGCCTCCATGGTGCTCAGCTATCCTTCCTCAGCATTGGAACGAAGCTTCCTCACCCTTCCAGCCTGGACTGAAGACCGGAAGCTCCCCAGGAAGTCTTCAGGCCTTCAGTGCTGGATTGGGACTGCTGAGACATCCAGCCACGTGGACTGAGCTGTTACTGGTTCTTTGACTCTTGGGCTTGCAGACTGCTATTGTGGGACTGCCTTGGGCTAATCCAATAAATCCCCCCCCCTTTTTTTTTTTACTACAACTCATTCTGTTGGTTCTGTTCCTCTAGAGAACTCTGACTAATACACTGGCCTTCTATTGTTTATTTTCTATTTTGTTTTCATTGTTCCTCCAATATCTGTTATGTCCTCTAGTTTATACTTTTGTTTTATTTACAATTTGCTGAACTTGTTAAATTTTAGCCTTTCTAACATGCTTATTTAAGGATTTAAATTTTTGATGTGCCTATTTCTTTATCTGAACTCTATCCATTTCACTCATGTGTCTGGTGCTATTAGGGTGCTTACGTGTTGAGACTGTCCTCTTGTGCACATTTAGTACTTGCTGAAATCTTCTTTCTATGGACTTGTGGGAACTAGCGCTGTTTTCTTTGGTTTCCTGTAACCCTCGTAACCTGACTGCCCCCCCTTACTTGTGGGGAGTAAATGTTTGTTTTTTTAAGCCACTCTGACTTTTAGCTGGTGCATTTAGTAGTCTGTCTTTAAGATGACTAACGATTGTTAGAACTCCCTCATCTTTATCTTTGTTGTGCTTATGTGTCGCATGCGTTCAAGTCTCTCTGTGACTGAACATCGCATGTGGTTCCAATTTATCTTCTCTTTGTACACGTGTGTCCTTCTTTAGAAGCCGTCAGTGACACGGTAGGGCTTAGAGTGCAAATTTTCAAGAACAAAAACCTAACTTCAATTTTAAATAACCCTAATGCCTAATGAGCAGCGCAGATGATTTCCAATGTCTCTCTTCCTTCCTTTCAATGTTTCTACTACTATTCATTCGTTATCCAATAAAGTTATAAACACTGGCATTCCTCTCACTGCCTTAAAGATTCATCACTTCAGAGAGTTTCTTTAAAATCAATTAATAATAAGGAAATCTAAATGTTATATTTTTACCATCATTTATTCCTTTCCTAACATTCTTCCATTGTATGCATGTTTAAGTTTATAACTGATATAATTTTCCCCTGCCTGGAGAGTTTGTTTCAAAATGTCCTATAAATCAGATCAGAGTATTGAGCTTCTGTCTTCTTATGGTGTGTATTTAGGGAAAGTTTTTATTTCTGCATTAGGGTTGAAGAGTTGCTCTCTGTAACTTTCCCTGATCTTTCTATCCTTTTCCTTTTTTTTCTTTTTCTGAGGTAGAATCTCGCTCTTTTTCTTTTAAGCCTCTACTTTTGCATGCCTACATGGATTCTTATGATAAATCTTCTATCATAATTACCTTTGTTCTTTTACAAGTAATTTTATAATGTGGTTTCTTTTAAGATTTCTGTTTTTGATTTTCTACAACTGAATATGATTTCCAGCTTTTTGAATCTGTAGTTTGTTGTCTGTCATGAACTTTAGAAAATTCTGGCTTTTACATCTTTCAATTTCTCTGCACCTGTTCTTCTTCACTTCAACTTCTGGTATTCCAGTTATGTGTATGTAGTCAAATTTATACTATCCCACAGGGTTTTCACAGTGTACTCTGTGTTATTATTACCATTAATAATTTTCTCTTTACATTCTAATTTTTTAAATATCTGTAGATATACACACACATTCAGTGGTTTTCTAGGTGTATGTGTGTGGGGGGTTATCAAAGGCACCATTATTTTCTATCCCTCTCAAATTCTATTTAGTATTTGTTTTTGGTGCATTTTAATAAGTTTCCCCTTCTCCGACAAAGTCCTTTGCCCTAGTGTGTTTTATTTCCATTGCCATCAGCTCCTAATATCATCTAAGTCCCTACCTACATTTTGCTTTTTTAAAAAATGTTTTCAGACAGTGGATGCTTGCTTTGCTTTGTTTCCTTTGTTTCACTTTGCCTTTCTCTTGTTTTCTGTAATTTTTCAGTTGACAGACTGTTGTACATGGTAACAGTTGCTGATACCAATGGGTCTTCATAATGAAGAAGTCTGTGTATTTGACTAGAAACTGGTGGTGTTAAGTGTCTGCTGTTACCATAGCCTTCAAAGCTTCAAATTCATTCTGGCTTTGTTGTTGTCATCATGTAATTTTATTTTGCTCCTCTGTCCTCTGTCTCTTCTCTCTTCTTCAACTATCTCAGAGTCAGACTGTCCTGTGGGGTTTCTGATTACAATCCACTCATGGTATTGGTGGTGGCTTCTTGCTACAGTGGTAAACTATAATGGAGGAGAACATTCTCTAAACTGAGTGTGTCTCGATATTTTGGATGGTCTGTGTCACATGATGTCCTTCATACAGGCTTCTTTTGTCTCTTGAGTGCAAAAACCCTTACCACCACACACACTACTCATATGAGAAGCTGAATTCATAGGATTCTGCTAAAAGTTGTGATCTTATGGAGTGATACACCACAGTAGAAGCAGACATTTAATTCAAGCAAAAGGAAAGGTCACCTTACCCAGAGTCCTGGAGAATTCCAGTGAAAAGCATGCAGAACAACTTATCCAGGACAGGCACCAGTGGAAAGGACTCCTTCCAGCAATGGTGTGTGATTACGTGTATGTAGTATGTCCAATTAACAATGATGTGTGCATAGACAGTATGTCCACCAGCAATGATGTGTGCATACAGAGTCTGTCCATCAGCAATGATGTGTGCATATACAGTATTTGCCATCAGATTTCTGCTGAGCCTGCAACATTTGGCCAGTGGTCAGTTTAGCAGTGTTGCTGGTGACATAGCATTTAGCCATGCAGTGCCCCCTCCCACCTTGCCCCAAGTATTAGATACTTCATAGCATTCACATGTGGAATGAACCCATAACCTTTGGATGGAGACCTACTAGAAGTCTAGAGAGCACGGCCAGTGTGATTTTCCCTGTCATTCAGAACCTCCCTCCAAGCACTGTTTCATTTCATGGCCAGCAAGTGTTAGCCCTGTCCCTACTTCTGAATTGGGGATTTTTCAACTCTGTTCATCTATTACCTTTAGCTGACTTTTTTAACTATAAGAAACCCTGACTGTGAGTGTAACTGCCTTTAGTGAGTTGTGGGTGGTTCTAGCAAGTGGTTACACTCAAGAGTAATTGAGGTAAACCCTAAACTCTGTATTCACTATTGGAATCTGGTGGACCACCCTTAACTTCACAAATAGGGGAGACGAATCTCTCTCGAGCACTTTGAAGCCAACGAAGCCCTACAGTCCCAGCCCAGCCCTCCTGGATGTGCTCCGCAGGAAGGGGATCCATCCAGCAGGGAAGACAGCATGGGAACCATGGAGAATAATCACGCAGTGCTATAGTCTCACCAGCTGGAACACCAGAAGGATAAGGTAGGCATGAATTAGCTGTGGTGACACAACAATAAGTTTCTAAGGAAACACGTCCTTGAAAGTGAAAATAGAATCACTGAGGCAAAAGGATTTCCGGGGCTTCCCCGTCAGTTCCACATTGTCCTGGCTACGGAAGACCGGCTCTTGTTTTTAAAGAAGAACATACAGAACAGGGTAGAAACATTTTTATTCTGTCTTTAAAGAAAATATCGATCAATTCAAATGTACATTTTTACTTAATCATCAATTCAAGATTAGGATTTAAGCCATACAAAAATGGAAAGAAATTGACCAAGATCTCTCCACCCAAGCAATCTGATAAGATCCACTGTCAGTGATAGCAAGGGTGTATGGGACAAAAATCAAAGATGGGCTGACGAAGCCTACCGAAAATGGCTGCAATACAAAGAACACAGCATGGAAATAAATGTTTCACCACTCACTGAGAAACAGTCCAAGAGGGCACTTCACCATGACCAAACTTTTGAATGCTTCTCCACACAGCTGCTCGGTCACCATCACTACAGATGGCCCAAACTAACCATGAATAGAAGCATACATAGATTGTGGCCACCACAGGGCACGCCTGGCATGGTGCTGGTTGTATTTGCACACTTTGTTTTAGCAGCTTCTGGCTGAAATGAAGACCAGGAGATACAGAGGGCGAACAGGACAAGTCTGAGCCACAGCAGGCAAGAAACTGAACCAGAAGGTCTAGGGCAGGAATTGACAAATAACTACCTCAGGCTGGGCCAGGCCTTTTGCTATTTCAGTGGCGTTGGAAGAGTATCCACTCTCATCATTGTGGTGTGGTTTTCTGCTGCTCTTGCTCTTGCTCTGAGTAGTTGCAGCAGAGACTCTCAGACCTGCAAAGCCTGAAGTCTTTGCCATCTGGTTCTTTTCAGAAGTATGCTGACCCATAATCTAGGTCATTCACTGCTCATGGTTTTAAGGCCACAAAGTAAACAAATAAATGCAATACTTCATGTTTACCATTATTTTTTAAAAGATTGTTAAAGACAAATTTCTTACCTTGTAGGAAGAGAGTAATACAATGAAACCAGGACAAAATTAGTCTTTCTTTACCAACTATTCAACCTATCAATCAATTTATAGGAAAATAAGCATTTCCAGAAAATTGCTATGGAATTTCTGTAGATATTGAGCATGTGATGGCTCTAAAGTCAAAAAGTAACACACATGTATGTTTCAGGTAGCCCTGTTTCAAAGTCCAGTTGGAAAGAAGTTCTCTTTTGCTTACATATATTTCAGATAAAACAATAGCTGTCTGAACTGAGGACTCGAGATGTGCTAGGAACACATCAGATGCTTCATTATATTCTTCCGTGTCCTGAAAAACACACTAAGGGCAAGCACACAGTAAGTACCCAAGTGCACACACTTCCTCCCGTTCATCTCCATCACGGCACGTCTCTCCTTGCCTCTGGGCTTCTGGTTCAGGCAGCCCAAATTAATTTCATAACTCAGTGATTGTCTCCCTGGGGTCCTGAATAACTAGACGAGGTATCACAGGAGAGAGGCCATTCCTGCACCCTCCAATCACACTGCCAGCTCTTGAATCACTTTGTTTTCAACATGTCAAACAATCTCATTAACCTCAGAGACAAACGACATCCCACTAGGAAGAGGATAAGATAAAAATTGATGGAGGAGAGTTCATCTGACAGTTCAGCCAAGACCCTGAGCCTCTATTTTCATGCAGTGAACTTGAGATGTCAGAGACAAACACAATGGTGTAGGACCATGTACAGAGCATGTCACGGCCTTTTCACCCCATTTCCTTGTCAGTATTCTGGAAACAAACAGTAAACACCAAGGCAACAGGACAAGGAAATAAAAACCTAAGCAATTAGTTATTATAAGAAGCTCCATAGATGTTCCAAGAATTAGGAATAACAAGGGCAGTGCAGGGATGGATAAACATGAGTTTATGTGGATTTTATTCTTCTAAATTTCTTCTACATACAAACACCAAGTGGAACCTAAGATTTTAAAAACACTGTTTCATAATATCATGCTGTAGAGACACATCTTAGGACTACCAGGGAGCCTGCATGGCCAAGCCTGGCGCCCGAAAACTTCCTCCATGACCAGAAAGGGATGCTGAGTGTTGAAAAGAAAAAAGAAAAAGAAAAGACTATGGGCTGGAGAGAAGGTTCAGTGGTTGAGGCGCTTGCCTGCAAAGCCCAACAACCTGTGTTCAATTCCCCAGTGCCCACATAAAGCCAGATACCTAAAGTGGCCCATGCATGTGTATTTCCTTGGCAGTAGCTGGAGACCATGATGTGTTCATGCTCATATTCTCTCTCTCTCTCTCTCTCTCTCTCTCTCTCTCTCTCTCTCTCTCTCTCTCTCCTTTGCCTCTCTCTCCATACAAATAAATAAATAAATAATAAAATTTATTGTACAAATACATACCCCCCCCACACACATACACTTTGCCCATGAGGCACGGAAGTGTTCAAAGCATTATTATGCTTTGAATCTTTTTTTATTGTTTTGGCTTTTTTATTTAACACTAACACCTAAACAGGGGAACTTTTTCTCCCCAAATTTGTAATCTGCCATGTTTCTTCTAGGAAAGACAACTATCCCAGAGCCCTTTGGATATAAGCAAATACGTTTTAAGAAACTGTGATGGTATTCTGACTTCCTGGAAAATAAAAGTCAATATGACATCTCAATGGGCATCAAAAGCATAAGATTGCCTCCTCTGGCCTCATTCCCACAAGCCTCTGTTTGTCTTTGAGTGACATGAGAGTCATATCAAGAATGTGAGATGAAACAGACCATCAACAGGCTTATGAGTTGATTCAAACCAAAAGGCAGGGGCACTGCCGGCACCCTGGCTGCGTTTCACTCAAATGGACAAGTGGGCTTGCATGACAACCTCACGTGCAGATTTTCTCCTTGGGTTACCACTGTACGTCAGTTCCTCCATTCAGTACATGCTTCCTGAGCAGGTCCTGAATCCTAGCCATGATGCTGGATGCCGAGGACACAGAATTAGAAGGGAGCTAGCTGCACCTCAGGGAGCCAAGCAGGAAGCCCAGATAATCCCAAGACCAGCCCTGCAGGCATGCCATCCCAGGGTCATAGCCCAAGAGGAGAGCCCAGCCCAGGCAGAAAAAAAAATCTCCACGTGGAATCTTGAGAGAAGAATTGAGATCATTCCACTGGACACCAAGAAAACAACATCTCAGCACCAAGAGATGCAGGTGACAGCTTGCATCAGCCCAGAGAAGTGCCACAGAGTCACCACAGCCTGGGGGACTCAATGACACACCTTTGTTACTCAAGCTTTGTAAGTCTACTACCAAGGTGCTGGCGACCAGGTCTCTGGTAAGGGCTCTCTTACTGATGTGCACATAGCCACCTCCCTGCCTACTCACATGGCAGACGGGGGCACAGACAGGTGTCTCCACTTGCACTGATCGGCAGTAGGACCTTCGTTGTCATGCCTCTTCTAAAGCTTGTTGTCTTCCTATCGCCCCAACACCACCACACTGAGGTCCAGGGATTACGCAGGAATTTCAGACCAGGCCATAATACTGTCCATAACAGGACTGACCTCCCGGATAAGCTGGTAAAGACACCTTTCACTGGCAGGTGTAGGGAACAGATCCAAGCACCAAGACACCCTCTGCCTCCAAGGCTCTCAGTCCACACTCGCTTCTGCCTCCTCTTGCAGTCCATCCAAGGGTGTGCTGGTACCTAGTTAGACACTTTATATGTGTTCTGCGTTGAGAAATGTCCTCCACGTTCTAACTCTGGTTTCACCTGTTATTCACTCAGACGCAGCAGCATCTGTGTCCAACATTTTGTCTTCTATACTGAAGCCTGATTTCAGTCTTGTTAAGTCCTGTCCTTTGGAGCATGCATGGGAGAGGAGGAAGAGAAAATGTGTTCTCATGAACAGCTGGCTCTTTTCACTCCTCCCTCTGCCCCCCACCTCTTGAAGAAGAGAACAGCTGGATGCATTTGCTCATGCAACTCCTGAGAAAGTGCTTTGAAATTTGGCATGTCCTGGTCTTGGAGGAGAGGGGAGATGGAGATCAGACTGAATGAGTAAATGGCCTCGTTTTATAAAAGCAGACACAATTCATCTCAGCTTCTGTCTACAAAGGGACAATGCTCAAATTGTGCATCTAGCCATGGAATCTTAGAGTACCTCTCAGCCCTGAAACAATAGATCAACCAAGACCCAGCCCTGCATCTCCTCAGCATGTAGACACATTTTATTTAAACAATTTTATGTCTTGTATCTAAAACAGATATTTTTGTAGACAGAATATAGGTGTACCATTTCTAGTACACATTACACACCTCTGACTTTCACATGGGTACTTAAGCTCATCCAAAAATGTCTTTAGTTTAGGGGTTTCCTTCTTCCATTTTACTATTTATCTTCTAAGTTTTGTTCAATTTTATCTCAGTTCCTCCATTCCTGTCATGTTTTATTTCGAATTCATTTTTATTCTATTCGATCCTCACATTTTAATGTATATTTTTGTTTATATGTTAAATAAATCTTTTAAAAATAGTTTTCCCTATTTCTTGTTTTATAATATGGAGGTTATAATAACATTGCAAATTTTTAACAATGTAGTTTGGATTAAAACCAGTGCATATCTTAGGACCCATCACCACATATACATCTCTGTTGTGGTGCCCCAGGAGATGGCTGCAGCCTCTGTTTCCCTGAGACACACTGCTTCTGGTGGAGCCATAGTGTGGATGCTAGAAGCCCCAGAAGCCAAAAGTGGGCTCAGTATCACTAGAAGATGTACCTGTGGAGCTCACTAGAAGCTACTCACAGGACCCTACAGGGTGTGATGCTGGAGAATTCCAACAGCATGGTGTTCTTAGGGTACTTCATGAGGAAACCGGATTTAAGCTTCAAGTTGGAGCACGGATTTCTGCATGGAGGGTAGACAAAGCATCAGTTCAGAGTCTACCAGGACCCTCTCTTATGCTACTAAAAATCATCATCCGACATGTCATATGAACTCAGATGGACAATATCCCCATGACAACAGTTTCTGACCCAAAGAACATTAACTTTCCCCATCACTGGACAAGGAGGCCACACTCAAATCCAGCAATGCCACAATTCAACACATAGAAGCCAATGTGTCTGTGTCTTTCAGTTCTTGCCTATAATTCCTTGGTGGCTGGGAGGGTTCTCAGGGGAGTTTTAAGCTCACCCAGAGCTGTCCTGCAACATATTAATAACAGGTTCCACTGAGATACATGAGGGAAAGTTTCCTATTTTGTTATACTGGCTCCTTGAGCTTCACTCTGTTCCTATTCTTCTGAGGTTGTCTGTCGTCTATGGCTCACCAACAAACATCAGAACTGCATGCTACAGCCTGGAGACATGGCTTAGTGGACAAAGGAGCCAGACAGGGTTCAATTTCCCAGTAGCCATGAGAAACCAGATGCACAAAATGTCACATGTGTCTGGAGTTCATTTGTAGTGTAGTGGCAAGATGCCCTGTAGAATGCATACATTCCCATTCTCATTCTCTCTCTCTCTCTCTCTCTCTCTCTCTCTCTCTCTCTCGCTCGCTCACTCGCTCGCTCGCTCCCCTTTTCTCCACTTATAAAAGAAAATTTTAAAAAACTGCGTGCTCACGTAAACTGCTTCCATCATTGACCTAACCTTATGGTGGCTCATGGCTAAGCTCAGCCTTCTCATATCTCCTGCATTGTCATTATATTTGTCAGTGTCAAAGGTCACAATAAACCGGGCGTGGTGGCGCATGCCTTTAATCCCAGCACTCGGAGGCAGAGGGAGGAGGATCACCATGAGTTCAAGGCCACCCTCAGACTACATAGTGAATTGCAGGTCTGCCTGGGCTAGAGCAAGACCCTACCTCAAAAAAACAAAACAAAAAAAAGGTCACAATAATAGAGCTCAGAGACTCTCACAATGATTTGGAATATTCTGGGTTTTCATGTTCACTCTTATATGATTTGTTTTAATTCGTTTTCATGAATTTTAAAAAATGTGTTCCAGATAAATGCTATAGACTTCATGGAGAAGAATAAGGTTCCAAATGTCTGTGTGTGAACATTGGATAAACATTAGTCAAGGCTGGTTGTGTTTTCCTTGGATTACTATTAAAGAAAAAAAAACTTCTTGGTGACATAAGAATGATAAAAAGAGAATTTTAAATATAAATGCTAAGCATAGAAAGTAAGCCAAAAGAATCAGTAAGATGAATGGCTTAAAAAATGGATTTTTAAATTGTGTGGTT